>JASANF010000892.1:0-121356 GCA_030248245.1 Trissonchulus sp. WLG1_4
TGAAATTCGAAAAGGCCTAAAAAGTTTGCCATCTAAGATTAGCTCAGGTCCAGATTTTATACCGCCCTGTTTTCTTAAAAAAATTGGTAATATTTTGGTTTCCATTTTGCATATTCTTTTTAAGGTTTCGTTGTCTATGGCTAAAGTTCCGTTAGACTGGAAATCTTCTCATATAGTTCGAATATTCAAAAAGAAAAGAAGTTCAAACGATCCATCTAATTATCGCCCTATTAATTTAACTTCTTCAGTTGTCAGATTACTCGAAAAGTGCCTGAAACCTCAAATTTTGGATATCCTAAATTCTAATAATATACTTGTCAGCGCTCAACATGGAGCGCTAAGCAATCGATCTACTTTAACGCAACTTCTAGAATGTTTGAATATTTGGACTAAGTGCATTGGATGACAAGAAATTTGCTGTAGTCGTTTATTTGGATATTGCAAAAGCGTTTGATACTATTTCTCACAAAAAATTGTTAACAAAGTTACAGTTCTGTGGTTTTTCGTCATTGGCCTTGGAATGGATGAACGACTATTTAAGTAATCGACGACAGCGTGTTAAAATATCTGATTGTTTTTCCGATTGGGTTGCAGTTAAGAGTGGAGTCCCACAGGGAAGCGTCCTTGGGCCGTTATTTTTTCTAATTTATATAAATGATATAGTTTCTGTTGTCGAATATAGTTCTATACGTATTTTTGTTGACGATACAAAGTTATTTTTGGGTTTTAAGGATCGAGAAGATTTAAATCTTTTGCAATCTGATCTAGACAAGGTTGCTGAATGGGCGACTCGTGCTCAACTTCATTTTTCTGTTAGTAAATGTGCTATTTTGAGTATTGGTCGTATCCCATTCCCAGTTACTTTGACTATGTTTGATTCTCAAATTCCGAATAAAAATAAAATTAATGATCTGGGTGTTTGGTTATCATCCAATTTAAATTTTGTCGATCATTGTAATTCAGTAGTCAACAATGCCTATTGCATTATGGGCGCTTTTCTGCGAGCTTTCCATTGTAGACATGTAAACTTTATGCTTCCGTTTTTCAAAACCTTTATTTTGCCTAGATTGGAGTATAATAGTTCTGTTTGGTCACCACACCAAATCTATTTGATTGATAAACTCGAAAGAGTTCAAAAATTTTTTACTCGTAAAATTAGTAATTGTTTTGGGTTAGATTATAAACATAGATTGGAAATTCTTGGTCTAAAACCTCTCGAGCTTCGAAGATTGTTAGCTGAACTGAAACTGGTTTTTTTAATTGTCCAGGGGCAAACTGTTTTACGATTCTGTGATTTCTTTACTTTCAAGTCAAATGTCGCTGGGTGTCGAAGAAATCACCATTTAGAGCTAGCAGCAGAACGTTCTCGCTTAAGGTGGTAGTTCCAGAATCGCAGTTTTTTACGTGAGGCTTTTTTCAAAGCTCTTTTTTAGAACAACAAGTAAAACAGAAATAAAATGGCTGCAATTTTTTGAAAGTGGACTCAAAACTGTCTACTGTCACGTTTTGATCACTGATAAAATCCAACGTTAAGACTAGCTACTCCACTGGCTTAAAGTTTAGTAAGCCAATGTGGTAGCTAGTCTTAACCATGGTATTTTACCCCAAATAAAAAATGCTCTGGGTGTTTTTTGGTGTAGTTGAAGAAAATCATAGTCTCTTTACTCATAGTGTAAAGATCTGTCAGAAAAACGTGTCACTGCGATTATGGAACTACCACCTTAAATATTAGACACTATTTTTTCAGTGTAAGGGTTGTTTCTGTTTGGAATTCCCTTCCGGCAGATATCGTTAGTGCAGAAAATGCTAACATTTTTATGAATCGTTTGAAAAATTACAATTTAAACGCCTTCCTTAGGTGTACTTATCTGAGATGATCTATCTACTTTTCCGCTGACCTAGTTTAAAACTATCAGGGCAGGCTATTATGGCATCCCTTGATGCTCTTGCCTGTCCTACGCTAGAAATTCAACTTGTATCCGTTTGCTTTGTTTTTTTCATATACATAGACGTAATGTTGTTTTTTAGTTTCTTTTTCAGATTTCATAATAATCAGTTTTGTTGCGCATTTGGTGCTCTCCTGTGTCGCTAGCAAATCTGTTTCCTGTTTTGTTGCTGTGAACTACATGCGTAAATATTTTATTTTTTTGTTCTTTCTTAAATTTGTTGTTTTTTTTGCGTGAATAAATTCTTTAGTCTCTTAGTCTTTAGTCTCAATTTGTGAATTCACAGTAAAACGAAAATCAGCGCAAACTCTGACTGTATTATCAGGTTTAGGCACGCAAACAATCGGAGATGCCCACTCTGAAAATGTGATTGATTCTAGAATTCCGTCTTTTTCATCACGGTTCAAACATGTTTCGACACCGTCACAGAACGCGAAAGGTACAGGGCGGGCTGGAAAAAATTTTGGATTCATGTCTGGCTTCATGCGAATGTGAGCCTGGTGATGCTTAAAACCTAGGGCCCGTATTCACATACTAACACTAACACTTAAAGTTAGTGTAAACACTAACTTTAAGGCCCGTATTCACATACTAAGTGTTATTCACAAACTAACGCTAAGCGTTTGCTAAGCGCTAAGCGCTTAAGTATGTTTAGCATGTTAAAAGGTCAAGTTTGTGAATAACACTTAGCGCTTATAAGCGCTAACACTAAGTGTAAACACTAAGTTTAAGCGTTACACTTAAATACGGGCCTAAGTGCTTCGTAACACTAAATTTAGTGCTACGAAGCACTTAAAGTTAGGGTTTACACTAACTTTAAGTGTTAGTGTTAGTTTGTGAATACGGGCCCTAATTTATCCTCAAAAAGTTCATCGTACTGTAGTAAAAGTTAGATCAAGTGCAGTTGGGGGGGGGGGAAATAGTGGACCTATTTTTTAGTGGAGTAGAGCACCTTGAGGGAAGCATTTTTTGTAATTGAACCCCTATCCACAAATTTGGATTTTCTGAGCTATGACCCCTTGAAAATTGCATTTTCAGTGTTTTTGGAAGTGAGCGTAGGCCAAAGTTCGAAGCCAAAAATGGCTATAATCTTTGTTTTTGGATAGTTTTGAGTGCGTTATGATGTTTTAAGGCATCGTCTAGGCTTAGTTGGCAGGATTCTCTAGGCTAAGCTGGCAGGATTTTTTCTGAAAATTTCGACTTTTTATTGCCTAAGCCTGAGCCTAAGCCTAAGCCTGATACTAAGCCTAAGCCTAAGCCCAAGCCTAAATTAAGGCCAAGTTTGAATTTGGTCAAAAATTGGACGTTTCTGGCGAATTTGGCAAATTTTTCGGCAGGAACGCGGTCAAAGAGCCTTTGTTTTGGTTCTAAAAAATTGTAACCAATAATCTGACACCATTTAGACACGATTAGAAAGGAAAAAACAAGAGCTTCGAAAAAAAATTGCGAAAACGTCCCTCACTGAGGGTTCAGATTTTGGGGGGTGGTATCTCAGAAAATCCAAAAAATGAAATAGGGGTTCTTGAAGCAAAAATGCTTCCCCCAAGGGGGTTAAATGCAGTTGGGGGGGGAAAATAGTGGACCTATTTTTTTGAGTAGAGCACCTTGGGGGAAGCATTTTTGCTTCAAGAACCCCTATTTCATTTTTTGGATTTTCTGAGATATGACCCCCCGAAATCTGAACCCTCAGTGAGGGACGTTTTACATTTTTTTTCCGAAGCCCTTGATTTTTGCGTTCTAATTGTGTCTAAATGGTGTCAGATTATTGTTTACAATTTTTTAGAATCAAAACAAAGGCTCTTTGACCGGGTTCCAGCCGAAAAATTGGCCGAATTCGCCAGAAACGTCCAATTTTTGACCAAATTCAAACTTGGCCTTAATTTAGGCTTGGGCTTAGGCTTAGGCTTAGGGCTTAGGCTTAGTATGGGGCTTAGGCTTAAGCTTAGATTTTACTCTCCTTACAGCAAGGCTCCACACGTGTGAGTGTGCGTGTGTGTTTTCAAAATCACTCAAATATCGGCTCAAGTTTGGATTTAGGCTTAGGCTTAGGCTTAGGTTTGGTCCCAGAGTTAATAACAAGCTTAGTTTGGGCTTAGGCTGAGGCTTAGGCTTAGTTTTGTAATTTTGAAATTTATATGTTTATGTGATGAGCCTTGCTGTAACTAAAGCTACGTCAGGCTTAGGCTTAGGCTCAGGCTTAGGCAATAAAAAATCAAAATTTTCAAAAAAAACCTGCCAGCTTAGCCTGGAGAATCCTGCCAGCTAAGCCTGAACGATGCCTTAAAACATCATAACGCACTCAAAACTATCCAAAAACAAAGATTATGGCTGGAATTCACAACCTAACACTAACACTAACTTTTCCCTTAAAAGTTAGTGAAACACTTAAATTTGGGCTTGAAACACTAACATTTTAAGTGTTTTGAGCCCAAATTTAAGTGTTTCACTAGCTTTTAAGGAAAAAGTTAGTGTTAGTGTTAGGTTGTGAATTCCAGCCTATAGCCATTTTTGGCTTCGAACTTTGGCCTACGTTCACTTCCAAAAACACTGAAAATCTAATTTTCAAGGGGTCATAGCTCAGAAAATCCAAATTTGTGGATAGGGGTTCTATTACAAAAAATGCTTCCCTCAAGGTGCTCTACTCCAAAAAATAGGTCCACTATTTTTCCCCCCCCAACTGCACTTGATCCCCCCAAGGTGCTCTACTAAAAAAAATAGGTCCACTATTTTCCCCCCCCAACTGCATTTAACCCTAAAAGGATATCCAGACAAACGTTTTCATTGGTGTTGCCGGCCACATTAGTGAAGTTCAAACTAAACGAGGGCTCAAGCAGACTTAACCAGTTTCGGCCCAAAAGTGCAGGCCCCTGGCTGCAAATTATGTACAAAGGCAGATCCTTAGTTTTATTTTTATATTGCACATTCACGACCGTCTTTCCTACAATTGGAATATGTATGCTGTCCAGTGTGAGCTTTAAGAGTAATATCGGGCTTTGCAAATTTATTGTTATTTGGGAAATATTTGTTCCAATCTCGTAAAGTAATTACAGAAAAGTAAAGAAATGCCGGCGCCCGTGTCAAGTTCCATATTAACATTTTTGCCAGTAACGACTAGTTCTATAATAATCGGTGGGAATGTGGCAGATGAAAATAAATGCAAGAAATATATATATAAATTGGCATTTCTTCTTCTTGTTCATTTTCATTTCTGCTGTCATTTTCTGAATCGAGTGATCGATTTTCATTGTCACCAGGTCCATTTAAATAATGAGTGCGAGACACTTGTCGAGATTTGCGTTTGTCAAATTTTTGGATATTCTGGTTTTTTGGAAAAACACAGTAGCAATATGGCCCTCTCCTTGACAAATAACGCAAATTGCAGTAGCAAATCTACATTTAAATGCTTTGTGATTGTCTTTACCGCAGTGTTTACAAGCTTCTTTTGCTAAATTAGTCGAATATTTCTTGATGTTGGACTTATATCGAGATTGCACCAAATTTAAATTGGCCATTTTCGAGCTCATCGATTTCGAGTCTCGATCAGCTGTTTCCATTGCATGAGCTAATTCTACTGCACGTTGAAGTGTCAGTTCCCGTTCGCCAAGCAAGCGCTTACGCATACTTTCTTCTTTGAGGCCAATGACGAATCTGTCACGTAAAGCTTCGTCTAGAATTATTATTGAATTCGCAAGTAATGGCTAAAGCTTTCAAAGCTGCAAGAAACTCGTTTACAGATTCACCGTCATTTTGGTCTCTTTTGTAAAGTTTGTAGCGCTCCGAAATAATAAGTGGAGTGGGTTGGAAATTGGATTGTAATGTTTCACACAACTCTTGTAAATTTATCTTGGCTGGGCGACGAGGTGCGACCAACTGCTTCAAAAGCTGATAAATTTCTGCCCCCAGAGTGCTAAGGAAAATGGCTTTCCGTTTTTTCTCAGTCTCAACATCGTTTGCCAAAAAGTATTGTTCCAAGCGCTCAACGTAAGAGCACCAAGATTCAATCGTGGGCTGGTACCTCTCGAGTTTGGAAACCATTGACCACTGCGCCAGTTGTTAAGTTGCAAAATAATTGAATATTTTATTCAATATCAAATATAGTGACTGATCGAACTGTATATGAAAACCATATATATTTATAGTCACAGTTCGTATCCCTATCAATATCCAGTATATCTTTTAGTTCATGCTCAGCACCCAACTGGCACTGACAATCAAGTTCGGTTTAAAAGTACAGCTTTATTTATAATTCCACAGTAGCAAGGGTCCTTTTATTTGATGCAAGCAACTAAGACTAACCTTTCCTGATCCACCTACTAAGCCTGAGCCTAAGCACTAAGCCTAAGCCTGAGACCTAAATTAAAGAAAAAACCTGCTAAGAATCATCAGGAATAACTACCACACTAAAAAACCCTAACTAGCTTTATATTTTAAAAAAATTCGCAGCTATAGCCCGGAATTTCTACGGAACCGTATATACTTGTGCTGTAAAGGCCGATTCACACGCTGCGATTTTACTGCGATTTTGCCGCAGCGTTTTTGCCGCTGCGTCAAAACGCAGCTTGCCGCACGCAAAACGCACTGTCTGAACAGACGCAGCGTTTTTAGTGCGGAATGCCTGCGTCTTGATTTTGCCGCAGCGTTTTAAACGCCAGACTGCAATTCGACCTGCGATTTCACTGCGTCTTGAAGCTGCGGACGTGTAGGTTTAAACAATTTTCGCTGAGCAATTTGTCATTTTTTTGAAAGAGTCAAGACGCAGCAAACTGGCATGCGAGACGCACTGATGCCGCAAACTTTGTTCAGATGGTGCGTTTTACTTGCGACACCCTGCGGCTTGCGTTTTGCGTCAAAATCGCAGCGGCAAAAACGCACCGTGTGAATCGGCCTTTACGCTTCGATCAGCCTGGTCCTGGTAGCTTCAGAAACAGTTCTGTAACTTTTCAAAGCCTGAACCGATTTACGAAATGTTTTCAGCACTTAGTAGTAGCTTAGAAGTTGCTCTTTCAATGGAAACTGCAGGTTTTCATTTGATTCAGTATTTTTGACTAAATCCAATTTTGCGCAAAAAATTTCATGTATAAGTTTAATTTTTGAACGAAGTTTGATTTCCAGCTAAAGCTTATATACATCCTACAAATTCTAACCTAGCCTATTCGAAAGAGCGTTCAATTTTGACCCCCCTCCTAGGTTTGTGGGACATAGGGGGACTCTGGATCATTAGTCGAAAAAATGCCGTTTTTCCGACTTAACGGTTTTAACACCAATAATTTCACTCAAGTTTTTTATTAAAAGGGGCGACTGCTATTTTGGGGGCTAGAGATCAGATTGAAGACATGGCTGACGATGGGGGTTTCATATTTTTATTAAAAGATGGGGTAGGAAGCGAATTAGAATCGAAAATAATCCCCCCCCCGCTTCAGTCTGACCGTAAGAAGGTGTTTTAGAGAAAATTCGGATCACCGGTTTTCCTGTGTGAATTGGTGATTTAGGCCATTTTTTCTAAAGGAACGGCGTCAATGTGTCTTTGTTTTGATTTTAAAAAATTGTATATAAGCGTTATTTCGACTCCATATGTTTTGAAAGTACGGGTTTTTGGAAAAAATTGCGAAAACGTCCCTCACTGAGGGTTCAGATTTCGGGGAGTCATATCTCAGAAAATCCAAAAAATGAAATAGGGGTTCTTGAAGCAAAAATGCTTCCCCCAAGGTCCTCTTCTCAAAAAATAGGTCCACTATCCCCCCAACTGCATTTAACCCCAGAACATCATGTAAAATTTTACTTAAATAACGTTTAGCCGCTGATCTGACTCTAATAATTAGTTTCGAACAGTTTCTAAATCTAGACTTTTGCGGCGAAGGCTGAGGTGCGTTGCACAAAACATTTATCAGTGCCTTGTTGCACAAAACGCTGTGTTGACGTTTTGAGCCTTGCTGGAAGCAGAGAAAATTGTTCTTGGGAGTGGCTTGTTTGGGTTTTTTGCATGGGTATATATTCAAACTCACGAAAATTGAAAATTTTAAAATGTTTAAAATAAAATTGTGAAAATTGTTGCTAACTTTCCATGCTTGTTTTTTGTTCATTGTTTCAATCTTTTACCAGCCATCTGGGACCTGTGGTAAATTTCAAGCTGTGGGACACCTTTTTTCAGGATCAACCAAGGAAGGAGGCAGGCTTGTTCCAAATTCCGATGGGTCAAATCAAGGATCAACTGCAGTTGTGGGGCGGGGGGTGTATGGAGGGGTAGTGGACCTAATTACTCGAGTAGATCACCTTGCGGGAATCATTTTTTGTATATATATATATATATATATATATATATATATATATATATATATATATATATATATATATATATATATATATATATATATAATCCTATCCAAATTTAGATTTTTTGATAAAATGAAGGAAACAATCTGAGTTTGATTTGTATCTTGTATACCAAAGGTATATAATACCAAATTTGCTTTGATGAAGAGTGAAGACCACTAAGTCTGGAATTTGGACAAAAAGCGGAGCTTGTTTTTATGAGTACGAAAGCCTAGACACTTTTATGAATACTGGTGGGCGATGCAGATTCCGGGAGATCGTATCTCAGAAAATCCTAAAAAGTCAAAAAAGGGTTCTTGAAGGAAAAATGCTTCCCCAAAGTTGCTCTACTAAAAAATAGGCCCACTATCCCCCCAACTGCATGCAGCCGAATTTTGAGTGGCTTTGTGGCAGATCGTAACTTAGAATTCCTAAGTTCCTATATTGTGTATATTTAGTTGTTTGTGATTGTAGTTGATTTACATTTTCCGTGGTGGCCATGGTTACTGCGTCGTTGTCTCGCACGGTGTCGCAATACCCGCGTTTCTATTATCTAACTCGCAACTGGGCTGGCCGCCTCGGCAAGAAGGATCATGGTGCAATTTGGTAAGCTCATCGGGACAATTTTTGGAAAGAAATCTAAAAGGGTCAAGCGTTACCTTATGTTTCTGACGTTCTGGTTCCGTATCTTATTCCCAAAGTTTTTTTCACCCATGACACCTATTTCTTTCCGAGTGTTCCCGTGCTCTTGAATTGTTGTTAGCTTTATTTTTTCAGGTGGCCGGTGATTGGCAGCTGGGGAATTTTTGCGTTTGGAGCCCTCTCGTTTTTCATCGAGTGGAAGGCAGTGTGTCGCTGGATTCCGATCTATGGCTGGGACAAGAAATTTCGAAAGGATTCTTGATTCATTTCTATACTGTTAAATAGCTGGTTTTGTGCCTGTTAAATATTTTGTCCCTGTCGTGAGCAAGAGCCGAGAAACTGCTTTCTGTAGAAATTGGATATCGGGTTTTTGTAGGAATAGATATTAGTCCTTATATATATAGGTTGTTATTTAAATTGTTTTTATATGTATACTCTGGCATTGGCTCACGAACAAATATATATTGATTGTTTGATCCAAATAAACTGCCTTCGGTGACCTTTTTTCGCAAAAAATCAAAAAGCAGCTCTGCCTACCGTACAAAATGTTGTTTGCCTTGCGAATTTGTTTTGAAAAATTACTATCTAACCTCGCTTTATGATCAAACTTGCTCACTGTGACAAGGTATTCTTCTCTGTGTGGCTTGGACTGTTTTCATTCAAGTGATCGATGAATGATTTTGTTTTGATGTAGTAGTTGTAGCTTTTTTGACTTGTAGCCGTGTGTGGTTGAAGTGATGAGTGTTAGCATGAAAACTCTTCATATTTAACTTGTGTATTATTTCATGGAAATATGCACTTTTCGTTTGAGAGTTGAACGAAGTCATACAAAGCAGATTTGGTAAACTCCAGACTAGTCAGCTGAAATCTTCTTTGTTAATATCTGGTTATTTGTCAGTAATAAATTATTTTACATATGCGTAGACTGTATTTGTATAATTGTAGCTCATTAAAAGGTTTTCAGTTTTTGTCCAGATTTTTTTGCTGCCATCGGTTTGTGTCTCATTAATTTTAATATACGTATATGTATATATGCAACCTATAATGCACGTGCTAGGTTTAGATTTCTGATCATGTACTAGTTTTCTATCCGTTTTCCTCTAGTTTTGCCCTTTGCCGTCCAAGGAAGCAAAACGGGTATATATCTTCAGCGATTCTTAGGTAATAACGTAGTTAAATGGGACTAGTTCCTGCACCAAAATAGTAGGAGTCGATTTTGAAAAATTAGGTAAAACGATTCTGTCAATGTCTCACATCAGCTGGTCGAAGATTGTGCCGAACGCCGGTGCATATTCTTAAGGGCAAGCATGAACAGAGATTCAATCAAAAATATATATAGCAGTTAATGGTTAGGAACAAAGTCTTGCAATACTAGTGTAGGTTATAGCATGATGGAGCGTCAACTCAGTAATTTATACGCAGTGTTACGTGAAGCGCCAAGTGCAGGAACGCTTCACGTGCCAGTCAGTGGCGGATCCAGGATGAAATTTTTTTTTGGGGGGGGCAGCGGAAAATTATACTTGCTTTCTTTTTAAGTTCTTCACGAAAAAATTTGTTTCACCGTATTGAAAAACACCGCAGTAGAGTAGCTCGGAAATTTTTTTTATTTTTTGACAGCTTTTGGTTTTTTGAGATATATATGTAAAAAATGTATATCTGCAATTTTAACTGCCAACAGCGACACAGACTCGCACATTCTGTTCAAAAACAATGCTAATTTATTTATAGTGGGGCTCAAAACACAAAACCGACGGACTGGCGAGCATACAGAAGCTAGTAAATGTGGAATGTTTGAGAAGTTTTTTTACATTCCAGACCATGAATTCACTAAAATGTCATTTGGCAACGGTAAAACAGGCAAATCGATATGTATATTACACAGTGACAGTGTATATATTAAGCAACGAACTAAATATATAATATACAATGCACATGCTGTCACAACAGACAAATCCACAGAGTCGCAGCGGTCTGGGGGCGAAAGCCCCCACCCAGGTAACAATTGCAAAAAATTTGGATTTGGAAGGCCGAATTCGGTCGATTGGAGACGTATCGGAAATTTTTTCAGACAAGGTATATATAATTAAAACCAAAAGGGGGAACGTTACAGTGTAACACAAGTATATTTATATATAAATGCAGCATAATGTATATAAACTCGCGTACGCAGTACACATGCATAGGCTTTGATAAGAGATAATAAGAAGGAACAGTAAGCCACGAAGTTGCAGGGGTCTTTTTATTTTTAAGCCAAATTTAGTCAACTGGAGACGTATCGGAAATTTTTTTGAGCCGGGCGATAAAAACCAAAACCCTTGTGTACAATTCTACTTGGGAAAAATTTCGGGGGGGGGGGGCGAAGTGACTGAAGAAAGAAGCAAAAATCGGTGGCTCGCGAAGCGAAGCAAACTGGTGGGTCACGAAGCAAAAATGGCCGGAATAGTTGTTCCGCACCCCCCCCCCCGATGGCTCTAACCCCCAGAATTCGGTAGCTGCCCACCAGGGTTGGCAGTCTCGGTCTCGTAAAAAAACCCGAGACTAGGCTGGTCTCGGTCTCGGTAGGAAAACCGAGACCTGCCATAGGGTGGTCTCGGTATTTCAGATAAAACTTGAAGTTTTCAAAATTTTAAAAAATCACGAAGATTTTTTTATAATTTATATAAGTTTCCAAATAGAATGCCAAGCATAAAATGGTCAAAACTGTCTGCTGCAGAAGAATGTCAGTTCACCCGCAAATTTTGGCTAACTTCAAGTTCAAACTTTGTATATCAAGCTAGATTTTATAATTAAAGTTTGCGCTAGAATGGGTTGTCTGACTAAGCGATGGTACATTTGTATGTAGAACTTAGAACTAGCATACATACGTTAAACAGTAAAAATAAAACGCCCTGTGGCATGCGAAGAAGTGTGCGAAACTTTCAAAAATAACCAAAAGTTGACAGAGTATCGGGAAAATAATCCTATCATGTATTGCCACCGTCAATCACCTACTTTCATGCATCCGGTCGTTACATTGTTGAGTGTCTTGCAACTTCGCAAGTCATACACTCATACAACCTAACCTAATGGTCACTTTTTTGTAACAATTACCAATTTTTCACATTTCGAAGTATCTCAAATTTTTAAAACTGAAACTTGAAAAAAAGGTCCCCCAAAAGCTGGTCTCGGTCTTGTAGGTCTCGTTTGGGTGGTCTCGGTTGCCTGGTCTCGGTTTCAGTCTCGGTCTCGGTTGCAAACCCGAGACTTGCCAACCCTGCTGCCCACGTATGGTTGTAGTAGTTGTAGTAGTTGTTGTTGTTGTTGTAGTTGTAACACAAGCAACAGCAGTAGTAGTATCAGTTGTAGCTGTTGTAGTAGTTGTAGTCGTAGCACCAGCAGCAACAGCAGTAGATCCAGTTGTAGTTGTAGTCGTAGCAGGGTTTTTTTTAAAAACGGCCAATGCTCAATTTGTGCTCATTTTTAAATTTCGATGCTCATTTTTAAGTTCGAATGCCCAAAAAATTTTAAACGTTTTTTGCACTGTTGCATTGCTAAAATGACAGGTATGTAACCGTTACAAGTCGAAGTATTTAGTAAAGACAACACACGGTAGAACTGAGAAATTCTGTGGGCGTGGGGCGAGTGTTCAGTGGCGTACCCAGAAAGACATTTCGGAGGGGAATGACTTTTCGATTCTTGGTATTGGATTAAATCGCCCTTTTTGGCAATTTTAACACTACAAACGCAAGATTATTAAACCACAACGCTGCAGGAGTCTGGGGGCGGCAGCCCCCAGAAAAAATAGTACAAGTAGTAGCTTCAGTAGTTGTTGTAGCAACAGCGGTAGCAGTAGTAGTACCAGTAGTCACTGAAGTGCTAGTCGTAGCTCCAGTAGTAGCACCAGCAGATGGTGCAGTAGTGTAGTCGACGTCGTCGTAGCGCCAGCAGCAGCTGTAGTAGTACCAGTTGTAGTTGTAGTCGTAGTCGTAGCTCCCAGCAGCGGCAGTTGTAGTACAGTTAATAGTTGTTGTAGTACTAGCTCCAGCTGCTGCAGTTGTATGTAGTACAAGTAGTAGTTTAAGTAGTGGTCGTCGCAGCACCAGCAGCAGCAGTTGCAGTACATACCAGTAGTAGTAGTGGCAGTAGTGGTGGTCGAAGCACCAGCAACAGTAGTAGTACCATTAGGTGCTGTAGTAGTGTAATCGTCGTCGTCGTAGCACCAGCAGCAGCAGTAGTAGTACATATCAGTTGAGGGCAGCAGCAGCATTGGTAGCACCAGTAGTGACGCAGAAGTTAAGTAGCCTAGTATCACTCGCTAATTTTAGTAGTGATTATAATAGTAGTGACTCTTGGACTCTTGGAGTAAAGGTTGATTTCTGGCATCCTCACGAATTCCACCACCATAAAATGCAACTAACCTCACTGTTGCAGTACCTATGAACACATTCTTCCTCGCAGCATTGGTTAGCCACGTATATACAGCATGTATACGTATACGTAATTCTTCTGGCCAGGGCAAAAGTGGAAGTTTGCTGGAATCCACGGCAACAGTGTCTGCATCAGACCCGTATATCTGCAGCTTTAGGTGGCAGGTGGTGTTTCCAGCAGCCGTCATTTGCGAGGTCAGCGTCAGGGCAAACATAAATGGATCCAATGGCCCAGAAACCAGATCCTCATTCCAAGACGAAAACGTTTCTTTTTCGAAGATACTTTTCTTCCGTTGATGAGCTCAGATCACACCACCATCCACCAGTAGTCGTACCTCATGCTCCTTCTACTTTATAAATAGCTCAAATTACATTTTGCTATAAATAGACATACTTGAGCTACAACTCCTGCACCTATATTATGACTGTCGTAAAATATACAGTGCGATAAGTCAATAACTAAAATGCACGCCTACAGCAGTGCAATTAACTGTATATATAGATTCTGGATGCACGCTGTGAATGTAGCACAGTGCACTTAGTTATTGCACTGTTTTTTATATACTTGTCCATGTTCGCAGGACATCGCCACCACATTACCTCAGATGGCCAGGTCTGCAGCTGAAATCTGGAGCTTTTTGATCGAAATATTTGAAAATATTATATGCTTAGCTCTGTTACAAAATGTTAGATGTGTTGTGCAGTCACAAAAAGTTGTACTCGGAGACATACAATCGTGCTTCAGGCGCAGCCCATTCCGCCCATAATGTGGGGGATGGGGAAGATACCCCCAAAATCGAGGGGCTATGAGGAAGGACGGTCTTTAAAGTTTTGGCAAAATTTAGTAAAATTTAGGATATTTTTGGTCGATCCGGGGGGGTGGTGCGGTCCCAAAATTTGGCCGGAGACGCCCCCCATAATTTTGACCCCGTTACATGTATATATGCTTCAGGTTCTAGACAGATCTCTATTTCAGCGTGCGATGGCGACTTGTGTGGAGTCGATGGACGGTCTGTACAACGAGGCCTACGCCCTGATCGACCAGGGGATGTGCTTCGACGAGGTGGGCCACAAGGAGGGCGCCAAGGCCATGTATCAGCGAGGTCAGTCTGCCCAGTGTATGCTGATAGTAGACTTGTGTGGAGTCGATGGACGGTCTGTACAACGAGGCCTACGCCCTGATCGACCAGGGGATGTGCTTCGACGAGGTGGGCCACAAGGAGGGCGCCAAGGCCATGTATCAGCGAGGTCAGTCTGTCCAGTGTATGCTGATAGTAGACTTGTGTGGAGTCGATGGACGGTCTGTACAACGAGGCCTACGCCCTGATCGACCAGGGGATGTGCTTCGACGAGGTGGGCCACAAGGAGGGCGCCAAGGCCATGTATCAGCGAGGTCAGTCTGTCCAGTGTATGCTGATAGTAGACTTGTGTGGAGTCGATGGACGGTCTGTACAACGACGCCTACGCCCTGATCGACCAGGGGATGTGCTTCGACGAGGTGGGCCACAAGGAGGGCGCCAAGGCCATGTATCAGCGAGGTCAGTCTGTCCAGTGTATGCTGATAGTAGACTTGTGTGGAGTCGATGGACGGTCTGTACAACGAGGCCTACGCCCTGATCGACCAGGGGATGTGCTTCGACGAGGTGGGCCACAAGGAGGGCGCCAAGGCCATGTATCAGCGAGGTCAGTCTGCCCAGTGTATGCTGATAGTAGACTTTTGTGGAGTCGATGGACGGTCTGTACAACGAGGCCTACGCGCTGATCAATTACTGTGTCCCTGTCTATCCGTCCATGATGTACACACATTTATATACATATATCTATATATCATTGATGTTTAACTGTGTAATTAGTGCATTATATATTGTTAGGCCTAGCCCTGATCGACCGCGCGGGCCAGTTGCCGGGGGCCAAGCAGAGCGAGCACTACCAGAAAATGGTCAAGGCTAGGCAACACATTCTGGAACGACTCACCAGCTTCTCACAACCTCAGGGTTAGTGTGGCCAGTAGAGGCCGAAATTCTTGTGAGGAGCACTCTTTTCCCGATTATAAGGACCCGACTTGACTGCGATTCACAAAAGGTGTTTGTTCAGACCAATTTGTACCGGTGCATTTTTCAATATAATGTGTTTCATTTAAAATGAGTATATACTCTGGCCGTTTGTTTTTTTTAATTCTATATAGAATATAGGCAAAAAACGCATTTACAATTTTACAGTTTGCACAAAAAATTGAAATTTTGCAAAGTTATGCACAAAAAATTTAAAAAAAACTGACCAAGACTCTAGACCTCGGCAAAACCAAGCTTATTCTCCTGTCGTAGTTCAGTTCAACGAAATTTCATTTTTTATAGTGCAAATTCCTGAAAACATCAAATTGTTTCATATTCATTCACCTGCCCCACTTTCCTGCTTTTGTCCCCTCTCTATTTTTGTGGCCTCCCACCGCACATGTGCAGCTGAGGAAATCTTGGATGGGAGGGCAATCCTACGCCGCGCCCATTTATGCCCCCCCCCCCAACTGTCAGCTTGTTTATTTCAGACCCCTCCGAGCAGCCCGCGAGCCCCCCCGAGCTCTACCCGGCCGTCCCCTCGGCCACCCCCTTCGACAGCCTCAGTGGCGCCTTGCTGGCGATGGGAGACGTCCGACAGGCCGAGGAAATATTCTGCATCCCAGACGGGGTCCAGATATTTTTTGTGGAAGGAGAAAATGCCAGCGTGCCTTCCTATCCCACCTGTCTGAAAATATTTCGTTTTCTGGACGAAACCAGTCCCGCGGATGCTTCAGAGTGGGTTATAATGTAATGACTTTAGTGCTTAATCGGTGATGGTCTTTATGTTTTTCAGTGATTCAGGTAGTTGCTTAATTTTCATTTTCTTCTGTTGCTGGTAGTGTTAGAATCGCAGTTTTGTTATTAACAGCAGAAATTTATTGCGATATTGAAAAATTAGTTATTGCACATGTTAGCTTGTCACGTAGTATGTTCTTCACCAAAGGCTGTGAAAAGTGGAAAAGATCTTTCCAAAAAACACTATAGTCTAATCTAGCGCAGGAAAACTGCTGCTGCTTGATACTGACCACTAAGGATAGGTACATTACTCAAACGGAGTCAAGAATGATTGATTGATTGATCTAATATTCTAATTTAATGAGAATTTTATTAATGGATGACCGGGCGGGGGAGGGGTGCGGAGCAACTTTTACGCTTCGTGAGCTATCCTTTTTGCCTTGTGCTTCCAAAACATTCTTGGGGGTGAAGCACCTGAGTGGTGAGCTTGCCATTTGGGGGGAAGCTCTCCCACGCCCATGTATGATGTCGACATCACAGTATTGCATGGATGCTGTTTTTTGTGTGTTAAAGTTGAAAAAGGGTTGCCTTTGCTTCGCAACTGGTCGGCAACCCAACAATTTGTTTATATTATGTAGCAAATTGAGCCATAATTCGCTCAACTATCATTGGGCATGTTTGACGCTCACATCTGTCATCCTTTGTAAGTGTTGAAGCAACAGAGAACACATATGAGCAAGAGCCTTTACTCGTTTAGACAGACAGCAGGCTCTGGCTCTTGCTCTCTCTGTTGCTTCAACACTAAGCCTCAAAAATCAAAGGGAGGACCCTTCTTGACAAATTCTTCAGATCGTCGGACAGTCGCGCGCGACTCCTGTGATCCCTCCCTAGCTACACCCTTGCTGTCTGTAATCTCTCGGACTCGAACTTTCGAATTAAACTTACTCGAATTTTCATGTTAAACCCTTTTTTTGAAAACAAGTGGCCATTATTTTCAGCAGCTCCACTCCAGCCTTCCTGCAGGTTGGGGACTGGGTCTACCCCCTGATCCCCGGCCGCTCGCCCGCCCTGCACGCCGACTACGGGGCCTACATGTTCCCCAACATCAAAGGAGACGATGCCGGTAACAAAGCACAGATTGATGGTTTGAATGAAATGGGTGTGCATTGTGATTTAGTCCGAGGTATTGGACAGCGATATTAAATTAGTCGTTTACCCGTTTAGCCGTGATCGAATCCCATTGAGTGAACTGAATAGCCTTTTTAACCGTACCACTAACCAGTGTATGAGATTAGTGTATGCGGAATTTTATTAATGTGAATCTTGTTTATACTTGTCGATGTCTGTGACTTAGTATATACGTGAAAAATGCTGTAGGTGCGGTGATTTTTCCGCAGTTATAGCTGTCTAGTGCATTTTGTGAAAAATAGTAGGGATGCGCCAAATAGGATATTTACCGAAATAACGAGTATTTGGCACTTAGTATTCGGCCGAATACCGAGGACTCGATGCATCTCTAGTTAACAGCTATCCAAGCTTTCTTCAGCACCTCAAGTTTCAGCTTACGGAGAAGTATGACCCAGGCTTAAGTTTAAGCGAAGGGTGTTCTACTGTCTCGTTTGTGTTTGAGGCAGCAATGTTGGCGTGATCTTGCCGGCGGATGTGGAGCCGGCCCTGGCGGAGCAATTTGATCGACTGATGAAAGAGCTGACCGATCTGCGACAGGAGAGTGCGCCCACGCCGCTCACAGAACCAGAGAAGACTCGACTCGCCGACAAACTGGCAAAAATGCTCGTGCAGAGTAGGTGTCGCACGAGCATTTTTTTTTTGGGGGGGGGGTTGGATTCGTCGGGTGTGGCCATAGGTCACTAGGTCAGTTTGCCACTCCCCCCCCCTTTAAAGTTCATGGCCATTTGGTGCGTAAGTCCGCTAAGCATGTCCGTACGTAAAAACATTGATTAGCTGCTCCACAAAAGGGATTTCTCTTTGTGTCTGATTTTTTTATGGGAGCTAAATGATGAAAAAAATGGCCGGCCCTAGTTCTATGTCCGGCACCGTTATTCCCAAACAATGGCAGATGGTATAATGGCCCTGCTGGAATTAAGCAGTTCAAGGAACTTTTTCATTCCTGCACGACCATATACGTTATTCGGCACTGTTTTAGAAAAAGTGGTGACGGATTTTGAGTAAGTGTGCCGGGTATAGGACTTGTGGCCAGTAAGCTTATTAGAGTTTACGTAGATTTTACGGCACGGACAAATGCTTGCAGACAAAGAACTCGATCGACTGTAGAACTGGGTCTGTTGAAATGCTTTCATTCGATCTGACAGAAGTTATTGTATTGCAGAAATTATGATCTAATTTCAGGCTCGGTGTGGCTGTCTGAGCAGATCGAGCGTCAGACGGAGCGACTGAACCAGGAAGTGCACAAACGGTCGGATACGAGCAAGCAGAGCATCCGGAAGGGCAAGCAGATCACCGTGGACCCCCGCGTCCAGACCTCCGTCCACTACCTCCGCAGTGGCACCAAAGTCGGCGTGCGGATCAGTGGCTACTTAGGTGGGCGCTTGGCTTAAGCGTTCTGCTGAGAGTGTGCACAAATTTTGTGACAGTATTTCAATAACTTTGCTGTTTTAGAAAAGTATTTAGTATGAATTTGTGAAGAGTTTCCCAGTATATTGTGTTAGTAACTTTATGGCTTGATGTTTTGAAGTCCAAGTGCGTATAAAAATGGTTGAGTTTTTCTCCGCAGTAGGGTTTTTTCCCGGAAATTTCTGTTCTTATTAATCAAACAACGCCAAGGAGCTAGAATTGCGCTTTTAATAGTGCAATAGTTTGCCGAAAGATGGCCGTAACAGTCGCGAGCATTAATCGATCGAGCATTATGTGGACTACAGGACGATCTGAAATTTTGAAAGTTGGAAATACGGTTTCTCCCCGCATTTCTATACACTGTAATAGAAGGCTAGTTAGACGCCCGGGGATATGGTAACATACACCGACTCCGCTGAAGAAGCAAAGCAACGAAAGCTAGTTTTTTATATGTATTCTGTCTGTTTGCAACGTGGAGCTGGAACTCTGTGGCTTCATTTCAATACATTCGTTTTCAGGATTTCAAGCATAAATCGTTCAGCTACCCATAGAAAGCAACTCAATTGTTTTTTATGAATTTTCAGTAAAGGAGCTGGGCAACGCGGCGGCGTGGATGGGCAAGAAACTGGCCAAGGGGGCGCAGAAGATGGCGGGGGCGCACGGGGGGGAGAACAGTCAGTCGCTAGTTGGCGATGTGCTGCACGTGGGGGGCGCCACTGTGGCCGGTAAGCCAGGCAGATTAGTTGCTGTCTGTGGGCCCATTTTAATATTTCAGTAGACTCACATGCTCACTATATTGCGACATTTGTTAAGGCCTATTCACGCGTGGGTGGGCGCATTTTGCTCCATGGCACCTGAGCGGGCACACACATACACACACACACACACACACACACACACACACACACTGCCTGCTGCATATTGTGAAATAATGCAGCAGGCAGTGTGAAAATTCTAATTATACAATACGCCCGCTCATTCTGCACGGCGTGTGCCATGCAATGCGCCCTCGTGTGAATAGGCCTTCAATGCTAAATCAGGTGATTCGTAACGAATAGACAACGTAAAGTCATTACAAATTACCTGATTTTGCTGTCAAATTTGTCACAATTGTGTGTCTGTGAATGTGAAATTCAAACAGCCCTATGATCTGCTTGCAGCGGCCCGTGTCTTTGATGTCAGCTTGGCAAAGAGTGCCTTTTGTAGTTCCTTGAAGAGCTGAGTTCAGTATTGCATTTAATCTCCTTTATTACTCCTGTTATAGTTGCTCGCTCAATGCGGATCGCTGTTGCTTGACTTTAAGTAGTGCCACAGCTCTGTAATTTGCACACAAAGCAGTTCTTCTATCAGATAGTTTGCCTAGAGGTGATTGCAATGCGAGCTGGTATTTCAGGAGCCTCGACCATTTACATGAGTCTGGAGAATTCAGCCAGGGTGCTGGCCAAAAATGTGGCCAATGAGACGGTCAGCGTGGTGGAGCACAAGTGAGTTGCGTCAGGCTCAGGGCGCAGTTCAGACGCTGACAGTTGCTTGCGCAATTTTTACTATTTTTCCGCAATGCTTTTGGTTTGTCCGCTGCACGGTTTTTTCTGATCAAATTTGTGCTCATTTGAGCATTTGAACATAAAAATGAGCACTGAAAAATAAAAATGAGCATCGAATGAGCATTGTTGCTATTGCCCAAAGACGTCACCAGGATAAAAAATTGAGATTCTGAAAAATTTCCCCGAGTCATGTTACACAAGTGTCGCGCCCCTTTAGTTTTTCCGGTGGGTCGGAACTTTTTTCGGGATGTCCCAGATTGATCCAAATAAGATCTTAAAAAAATATTTCTCTATTTATGTTGCCAAGTAGGGAAGTTCTTGACCATCACTTTATTTTTCATGGATTTTTGTCTCAGCTTATGTATCCAGTAGTCAGTATGTCAGGCTAAAGCCCGGTTCATAGTTGTCCGTAAGGGCTGTCCGTGTCCGAGTCCGTGTCCGTGTCCGTAAGAGTAGTTTGATTCACAGTTGTCCGGATGTCCGTAAGAATTTGTCCGTGAGTGTCCGTAAGGGCTGTCCGGATGTCCGGAAGGTAAGTTGAATTCTGTTCAACTTTTGTCCGTGTCCGTAAGGAATTAGCCAATCAGATTGTAGCCTTTATAGTCACGTGTACGTGTGTGCACATAAAATTCCTCCACGCATAGTAAAATAATGTTAAATTTGTCGTAATTTCAGCTAAACAGCTTGCATTTCATGAGTGCAGAACGTTTTTATTGATTTTTTAAAACTTGCGTTCACACACTCGTCTGCTGCACAGCAAAGATGTTGGTGTTATTTTATATGCATACGCATTGTCCGTAGAGTGTCCGTAGCAGTATGAATTAATGCTGCTGACGGACACGGACACGGACAAATGTTACGGACAACCTTCCGGACACGGACACGGACACGGACTCGGACAACTACGGACAGTTCCGCATCACTATGAACTAGGCTTAAAGGCGTAGCCACGTGAGGAATCCCCTGTTGGATTAGCGAAACAAAAAAATTTCCACAGTGCTCGAAGTTGCGCACAAAAATGCTGATTATTGAGCAAAAATGGCTTTTTCCTGCATGTTTCGCAAAGGTCTGTTTTCTTAAAAATTCGGCATGTTTTATTGGTGGCTGCCGCCCCTTTGCAAACTTGCTATATTTTCAAAAAAATTGTCCTAGGTGCGAATTCTTTTTTCTCAAAATTCTGGTTACGTACGACCTGGATGTAGGACGTATCAAGGGCGTACCGCCCCCCTTTTGGTCAACTCGTAAGAAAATATCAACAAGGGTCCCCTCTTTGATTTTGGCTCGCCGGAAATTCTGATACGTCTCAAATTGACCAAATTTGGTCCAAAAATCAAAATTTTCTCTAATCTTTTTCTGGGGGCTGCCGCCCCCAAACCCGTGCAACTCTGTGGCTTCCTATTCCTTATTGTTATCTTTCGTCGAAGCCTATGCATGTGTACACGAGTACATTATGCTGCATTTGCATGTCTACACAGTACACGAGTATATTTTGCTACATTTACTTGTGTAAGACACTGTCTGATGGACGTTACCATCTTTTGTTTTAATTTTTCTGTCTTAAAAAATTTCTGATACGTCTCTAGTTGCCCACATTCGGTCTAACTATTTAAAAAAATCGTCAATTTTTTCAGGGGTTGCCGCCCCCAGACCCCTGCAGCGTTGTGGTTTAATTATCTTGCGTTTGTAAAGCGTTTTATAAGTGTTAAAATTGCCAAAAAGGGCAATTGGATCCAATGCCAAAAATCGAAAAGTCATTCCCCTCCGAAATTTTTTTTCTGGGTACGCCACTGAGCACTCGCCCCACAGAATTCCTCAGTTCTACATTGTGTTGTCTTTACTAAATACTTCGACTTGTAACGGTTACATACTTTGTCATGTTAGCAATGCAACAGTGCAAAAAACGTTTAAAATTTTTTGAGCACTCGAACTTAAAAATGAGCACAAATTGAGCGTTGGCCGTTTTGAAAAAAAAACCCTGGTCCGCTGCTGAAGTGTCGAAATTTATTCATTCAACGGCAGAATTTCAGCTATAAGTTAAATTCGTTAAGATCGTTAAGACTGCAACAATTATTTGTCTAGCCTAAAACAAAAGGTATTTATGGTTTCAGTCTCATTGTCTATTTTTCAGTCAATTAAATTTTATAAAAACTAATTTTTTCTTTCTGTTCTGTTTTGGACCATTTAACGGCAATCTTGGACAAATTTTGAGTTTCAGGACACCTTTTTTCACAGCAGTAAGACGTATTCGGATTCGTAGCACACTAGCACGAGCCCGATATGTCGCAGCGAAATGTTTGTCATCGGAAATGTAATAATATGTCGTTGAAAATATTGTTTGGATTCATTGAAACATTTTTAACGACGAACATTTTGCTTCAATAAATCGGGCCCAGCACTGTTCCATTTCCATGGTGCTTTAGGTACGGCGAGGAGGCGGCGGGCGTGAGTCGGGACGCATTGTTCTCGGCCATCAACGCGGGCGTGACTGCCTGGAACGTGTCCGAGCTGGGATTCAAGGCCATTGCCAAGCGCACCGCCAAGAAGACCGGCATCGCCCTGCTCGAGGACCTGGGGGGACAACACTCACGGCCCAGCTCCACTGAGCCACCTGCCAAGACTGCCAAGGCAGCTGACGCCGACACCAAATGATCTGCCTTTGCCGCCACATTACCTAAACCAGTTCAGTTCAGCTTCAGTCGTCTGTCGTTGCTAAACCCCATTCAGATTAAACTGATAATAGATTTCAGTCCGAATGAATGGATCCTTATAATGGTATATATATAGTATGCATGATGATGTAATCGATAAGCTGGTATTGCAAGATCAAGCATAATTTAACTAGTTTGATCTAATCTGATTAATACTATGCCCTTAGTGTGAGTAACAGTGTAAATTTTTGGCTAAAGTTAATTCAAGCCGTTCACTTCGGTAAAGCATGGGCCCTAAATTCTGTCACAGCAGTCTTAACTTAGTAAGCATTCGGAATGTCTCAATGATACGCGTTTATTGTTGTAGAAGACAAAATTAAGGTCAGGCGAAAGCTGTTCGAAAACCTAAGATTTGTGAACTACTAAATTTAAATAAAGCTGGTACTTTTCAATTTGACCAAAATAATGTATCCATCCTGTTCATGCTGTTCATTGGGGATGCAGGGATAGCTTTCGGTTAGCTGCTATGTAAAATCTCAATGTCGTCACGTCGTAATTTTTTATCATAGGAACAGGACCCTGTTTTATTGTGTGAAATTGTGTAAGAGCAGCGATACGACAGAGGCAAGGATAAGCACGAGTTGAACCGGACTGGTCGTATCGTAGGCATAGTTGGGCGATTCTCAGTATTTTCTTGTACCTCTCAACTATTCGGTATGCTTGGTTGTCAGCTATTGATAAAGGTGCTGAACTGATTTGTGGTTTTTTCATTGTCTTCTCATGTTTCTTACTTGGTTGCAAGTTAGTGGTATTGTTAAAATTAAAGATGTTAACTGTAATTGGATTTTTTGCATTGGATTGACTAGACCAGACATTAAATTTTTTAGACTTTAGACAGGGGTCCTCGCCCTCGGTTAAGTCAACACATCAAGATAATTCATTTTACAAGCCGTGCGCTTGTCATATGTCAGCATAATACTTGCTGTGCTGTTGTAAACTTGATAATTATATTCTAATCCATTAACTTCACATTTTGAGAACCATTATCATTGATTTATTGATTAATGTTTGAATATTTGAACAACTCCGAGAGTCAGGCGAGATGGCAAATTAGGCTTGTCACTGGCTTCAGGGGCCATTGTTTAAAATACTAAAATATTTGTTTTGTGAAATTACGTGAAATGTATTCACAACAATTCGGCTGTGGAAGTTTTGTGCATTTTATGTTAAAATTATGCTGCTTAAGACCATATTATGTAACTGTGTTGAGGTAAATCAGCTTGAATTTATGTTGTGTCAAAAGTGCCAATGAATTATTCTAAAACGCAATAACAGCGTAAAAATGGGTTGTGTCGAACTTTGGGGTAGGTAGTTTAATGACGATCATAAAGTTGGTGGCTCAGCACATCGTGCATACTCTGCTTCATTTTTGTGATTTGTCAAAATATTGTGATCTGATTTTTTGTTGTATATATCATACAATTTGTTTTAGTTTTATTAGCACAGGATTTTTTTAGCAGAACTAGTGCACCAGAGATGAAATTTGGGCAGTGATGATGATAAAACAATCTTTGTCTGTCTATTTATAAGTTTAAGAATAAGAATTCAGGCGCAAACGCCATTGGCCATACAACCAATACAATACAACTGGAGATTTTATTTTTAATATTTGGACGTTTGATTATAATATACATGTAATCTTGGTTTATAAACTCCTTTATGTTCAGACGACTATACAGTAGGTATAACATGTATTTTACTATGCAGACATTATTTATTCATGCTTGAATCTCTAATAAACTTTTCAAATGCCGCACGTGTTGTTTGACGGACATACTTTTTGGCAATTGTTGGTAATCTGTTTCTTTCGGAAGGAAAATGCCATATTTAGTTACGCTAAGTTTCTATGAAACAATATCGTACGGTTTCAGGTAAATAATATAGCGCGGCCCAAGTCCTATATCCGGCACTTTTTTAAATATGATATTATGCCCCTGCAGGAATATCACTGATATTATAGATGTATTGGAAGGTGCCCAGTTCCTTAGTTTGATCGTTTTTTAGGTCACATTCCCATGTATCACGATTTATTATACCCCACTCAGACAGATATAGCGGCCAGCTGCATTTAACCCCTTCGCTGCACTTGTAGACTATTTTTTGCACATTACCTCCTAGCTTCACTGAGCAAAACGCTTATCTACGCCTACTCCTGAGACAGCGATAGGAACCACCCTACCGCCTCCCAGTCTACGCAGCTATAACCATCCCCCCTTCCCCCCGCCCCCTGTATTCAGCTAATAGCAGTGTCTTCGCTTTAATCAAAAGGTTACGTAAGTAATGGAAGTATAATAGAAGTGTAGAAGGGGTACAACGCGCATCGGCTATTAGCGCTATAGCCGTGTTTTGACTAGGAATAGCCGGTATAGCCCGGGTATAGCTCGGTTATAGCCATTTCACAGAATTGATGAGCCCGCGCTGTCAACCGGCTATTAGCGCTATAGCCGCCTTTTGACTAGGAATAGCCGGTATAGCCCGGCTATAGCTCGGCTATAGCCATTTCACAGAATTGATGAGCCCGCGCTGTCAATCGGCTATTAGCGCTATAGCCGTGTTTTGACTAGGAATAGCCGGTATAGCCCGGCTATAGCTAGGCTATAGCCGTTTCACAGAATTGTTGAGCTCACGCTGTCAATCGGCTATTAGCGCTATAGCCACTATTTGACTAGGAATAGCCGGTATGGCCTGGCTATAGCTCGGTTATAGCCGTTTCACAGAATTGTTGAGCCCACGCTGTCAATCGGCTATTAGCGCTATAGCCACTATTTGACTAGGAATAGCCGGTATGGCCTGGCTATAGCTCAGCTATAGCCGTTTCACATAATTGTTGAGCCCACGCTGTCAATCGGCTATTAGCGCTATAGCCGTGTTTTGACTAGGAATAGCCGGTATAGCCCGGCTATAGCTAGGCTATAGCCGTTTCACAGAATTGTTGAGCTCACGCTGTCAATCGGCTATTAGCGCTATAGCCACTATTTGACTAGGAATAGCCGGTATGGCCTGGCTATAGCTCGGCTATAGCCGTTTCACAGAATTGTTGAGCCCACGCTGTCAATCGGCTATTAGCGCTATAGCCAATATTTGACTAGGAATAGCCGGTATGGCCTGGCTATAGCTCAGCTATAGCCGTTTCACATAGTTGTTGAGCCCACGCTGTCAATCGGCTATTAGCGCTATAGCCACTATTTGACTAGGAATAGCCGGTATGGCCTGGCTATAGCTCGGCTATAGCCGTTTCACAGAATTGTTGAGCCCACGCTGTCAATCGGCTATTAGCGCTATAGCCACTATTTGACTAGGAATAGCCGGTATGGCCTGGCTATAGCTCAGCTATAGCCGTTTCACATAATTGTTGAGCCCACGCTGTCAATCGGCTATTTGCGCTATAGCCACTATTTGACTAGGAATAGCCGGTATGGCCTGGCTATAGCTCGGCTATAGCCGTTTCACAGAATTGTTGAGCCCACGCTGTCAATCGGCTATTAGCGCTATAGCCACTATTTGACTAGGAATAGCCGGTATAGCCTGGCTATAGCTCGGCTATAGCCGTTTCACAGAATTGTTGAGCCCACGCTGTCAATCGGCTATTAGCGCTATAGCCACTATTTGACTAGGAATAGCCTGTATGGCCTGGCTATAGCTCGGCTATAGCCGTTTCACAGAATTGTTGAGCCCACGCTGTCAATCGGCTATTAGCGCTATAGCCACTATTTGACTAGGAATAGCCGGTATAGCCTGGCTATAGCTCGGCTATAGCCGTTTCACAGAATTGTTGAGCCCACGCTGTCAATCGGCTATTAGCGCTATAGCCGTGTTTTGACTAGAAATAGCTATTAGTGTCCGGCTATAGCTGGGCTATTGCCGGCTTAGAACAGTGTTTCAGTATCAAAGCTATAAATTGAAAAAAGTTGTGTGGCCTGTCAGAATCGAACTGCCAACCTATCGGTTACCAGTCCGACTGCTTCACCATTGAGCTACAGGGCACCTGAAAGTCTGACAATAAACTATCTATATAAGTAAATTAATCTCACAGTTCAGTGCTAAAAGAGTTACTGATAAAGTAAGAACATGGTCACGATGTGTAAAGAATTATTTTTTTGCCACGGGGGGTGTCCCCCCTTTTTTCTATAATTCAATTACTGCTCAATATCAATTTTTACTGTGCCCCATTGAAGCAAGTTTTCGTCGTTCGTTCAAAATCTGCAGTTATTGTCACAATTCCAGATGACTTTGTGGCTTAGCGACAGAGCGTTCGCTTCGCAATCGTAGGGTTGTTGGTTCGATTCCACAAAGTCATCAAGTTTTGCATTTTTTATTTCGTTTTGGATATCGCCAAAATAGCCATAGCGAGCTATAGCTATAGCCGGCTATTTCAGACGAAACAGTGTATTCAAAACGGCTATTGGCGGCTATAGCCGAATCGCCACTCCTAGGTGGTCTCCTAGATTTCAGAAAAATAGCCATAGCCACGTTTCTTCAGTCAAAACTTGGCCATTTGAAAATTGCCAAAATAGCCACGGCGAGCTATAGCCGCGGCGAATTAGCACTAGTGAAAAAATAGCCACGGCGAGCTATAGCTATAGCCGGCTATTTCAGACAAAACAGTGTATTCGAAACGGCTATTGGCGGCTATAGCCGAATCGCCACTCCTAAGTGGTCTCTACTAGATTTCAAAAATAGCCATGGTCTGGCTATAGCTACGTCTCTTCAGTCAAAACTTGGCCATTTAAAAATCGCCAAAATAGCCACGGCGAGCTATAGCCGCGGCGAATTAGCACCAGTGAAAAAATAGCCACGGCGAGCCATAGCTATAGCCGGCTATTTCAGACAAAACAGTGTATTCGAAACGGCTATTGGCGGCTATAGCCGAATCGCCACTCCTATGTGGTCTCTACTAGATTTCAAAAATAGCCATAGGCTGGCTATAGCCAAGCTTGTTCAGTCAAAACTTGGCCATTTAAAAATCGCCAAAATAGCCACGGCGAGCTATAGCCGCGGCGAAACAGTCTAATCGGCAATATGTGCTGAAAATCGCCACAGCTATTGCCGGCTATTTTAGGCAAATCCGTGTATAATAATTGGCTATGGCCGAATCGCCGTTTCTCCGAGGCATCTAAAAAACCGTGATACATGGGAAACTTACCGTTTTTTATGATTTCCCACAACATAGCAAGCTTTTTAAAACTTTACTTTCAATAAAATCTGAAACTAAAAATAGAATGAGGGTAATCTCTTGAGCTACCGCTAAGCTGCGTCGTTTCGAAAATCAGTTCACAAACTTTCAGTTTTGATTCCGTCTTAAAAATTGTTATGTGTATGAAACTGCGAAAGTTATGACTGTTATGTTGCCGAATATATATAAGTGTTTGTTATTGTTATTGTTGCAAATAAGAGGAGAAATCGTAACTGTAAGAAAAGTTAAATGCGGTTTGAATTATTGGAATCTACTCAAAGCGTCCTTTTCAAATGTCAATGGTGAGATTTTAGCAAAATCGAGATGGGCATGTTCCTCAATTTCTATTTCAAAGTTTTGCTTGTGAAATGGGTTGCCCTATCTATGCTTCACCATCAAATGTAGGCTAAGAACTTGAGGGGGGCTACCCAGGTCAAAAATCAAGGTTCTCTAATTTTGCTTATTTTCACATATGTTACTCCCCCAAGGCGCCTCTAACTCTGATAAGAACAATTAAGCTTGAAGGTGCACTTTTGGTTCATTCAGTGGGTTTGCCAGTGTATTTACATAGGTAAAAGTACGGCAAAAAGCCTAATAGTAGCCTTTACTTTGACAGTTCTAGCACAAACCACATCAGCCAATCAAGCTGAAACTTAGCATAGTAGTAGCCCACGTGTAAGCGCCAAATCGTATGATCCAGATTTTTTATATGTATTTTCAAGTCTAAAATTGAAGGCTAAATGTGAAAAAATGGCCGTTCTTTGGCCCGCCAAAATTTGAGTTATTTTACATTTGGCGTCATTGCTGAGGCCATGGGCAACAATTTAAAAAAATGGATTATAGAGGTTGAGATATGAGTTAGGCTATCGAGTCATGTAAAAATCAGCTTGGTCAGTGTTAACAATTTCGAGTAATGAAGGGACGCTTTGCAACCACAAAAAAACTTTTTGCGCCTATGATTTAGACATAAAATTGAATTTTTGGGAGCCCCTGGTAGAAAATTGGCAAAAGCATTGGTTCCAGTTTGTTACATCTGCGATGCGCCTTTCCTGGGGCTACATTGTGTGCAAATTTGAAGCGAATCGGAGAACCTAAAATTTTCACTTATACAGGTATGTAGCCCCCTCTTAAGGAAAGTCTAGGTATCAAAATTATTGACATCGAACTATTTTTATCTTTTCGTTGGTTTGACTAAATCAATGATAATTCAACTACCTAATTCGACTAGTTTGTAGTACCTATTTAAGAGGCATTTTTTGATTGTTTCTATCCAGTCAGTTGTCAGTATATTTTTTAGTAAATTTTTTGGCGACATGTCCGAAGCAGAATCGGGAAACGAAGCGGCGGAGTCCTGCTCTAAAGTTTCGGCTGAAGATGAAGAATCGGTTCCGGAAACTTCACAAAATGTCAGCAAAAGTTCCAGTGAAACCGCCACACAGTCTGCTGAAAAAGTTCCCACTCCAGGAATTGTTTATTTGAGCTCTATACCTCCGTTTATGACTTTGAAAAAAATTCGTGAACTTTTGGGTCAGCACGGGAAGTTGGGAAGACTGTTCCTGCAGCCAGAATATCGGCACAGTAAAGCTGGCAAACGCAAAAGGATTTATACAGAGGGATGGGTTGAGTACAAGGTGAGTAGTTAAAAAATGACACCCATTGCCTTGCATAGACTTGTCCGTGTCCGTGAATTATTCGCTACAGATGCACCTATGATTTATACAGAGGGATGGGTTGAGTACAAGGTGAGTAGTTAAAAAATGACACCCATTGCCTTGCATAGACTTGTCCGTGTCCGTGAATTATTCGCTACAGATGCACCTATGATTTTTCGCGCATTCGTTGAGCTAGCTGACATACCCAAATATCCCGTTAGCGCTATTCATTGTTCTGTAATAGGTGACCAAGCTTTTCGTCTTTTTCATATCAGGGTTGGCGCGATAGCGCCAAACCCTAGAATAGGACCCACACACCATATTGCGAGATTTTAAAATGAATTTTTTTAATAACTGAAAATTTATGCAAGCAAATCTGTTTTAATTTGGTATGTGTACTTGCCTGGGGGACGGCTACATGCTGACCAAATTTCAGGCAAATCGGTTGGGTATTACCCGAGATATGAAAAATCGTCTCCCGCAAACTCGGATTTTTCCGTCTTTTTTTTTTTTTTCCCGGTCGCAAATCTCAAGAAATACACATTGGCGGGGCACTTTTTTGTGCTATTTATATTCAATCTGGTTGGGAATAGAGGCATTAGCAAAATGGTGTTCTAGGCTTTTGCCGTTTTGGCTCTGCTGGGAGGGGGGAAACCCCTTTTTTGAGCCTCGAAAAATGGCAAAGTCCGGTAAAAATATGTGCCAGCTTTTGAGACGTCACGCAAACAGCCCAAGTCTGATCTTTTGCATGCATGGTAGTGTAGTGGGGTTGTAGTGCATCTGCTATTTTGGAGTCGATCGTGCCACTGTAGCACTGGGGAGGGGGCTCGGAAGGTACTGTACGTGTATTATGGGGGTAGGCTACCTACGGGCAGTGCAGCCAACACGGTTATAGATGGAGGCCTGTCGTCTTGTATTCGAATATAAACCCATATACTGTGCATTGCAGCGTGCTATTAGTTTTGTTGTCAGACTTACGTAGTAGCCAGAACTGGTGCACCCCCCTGTGATACCGTTGAAAACATGATTTTTCATGATTGTCTCAATGTATAACGCTTTAATGGGTAACTGCTCGTTCTGTATTTCTATTGCAACGTAATATATATGTGCAGGAGTATCATTTGATACGTTTTGGTCTGCGTTGTATGCTCTGTTCCACTTTGGCAACCCTGGCAAAGTGCCAAAATGGTCAATTTGACCAAATTTTTGAATTTTTTCAGTTTTGTCAAAAAACTGCGAAAAGGGGTAATTTGAGGTGCTGAACGCGAATATAACGTTATTTTGACAAAATAATTAGTATTTCCTTCCAAAATAGTGCTCAGTGGTCAAGTACGGTTGTGTGTACTATACATAGGAAATATGTAGGCAGTACAGCCAAAACGGTTACAGATGAAGGCCTGTCGTCTTGTATTCGAATATTAGCCCATATACTGTGCATTGCAGCGTGTTATTTGTTTAGTTGCCGCAATTACGTTGTAGCCAGAACTGGTGTACCACCCTGTGATACCGTTGAAAAGATGATTTTTCATGATTTCATCAATGTTATAACGCTTTAAGGGATAACGGCTTGTTCTGTTTTTCTATTGCAACTTACTATATAAGCCAGGCGTGTCAGCTGATACTGTTTGGTACGCGTCGTAAGAACTGTTCCACCTTGGCAATCCTGGCAAAGTGCCAGAATGTCAAACTGACCAAATTTTTGAATTTTCTTAGTTTTGTTGAAAAACTGTGAAAAAGGTTAATTTGAGGTGCTGAACGTGAATATAACGTTGTTGTGAGGAAAAAGAATTGTTTTCTTCCAAAAAAGAAGCAGTGTAGCCAAAACAGTTATAGATGGACTCCTGTCGTCTGTTATTCGAATATAAACCCACTCTTGTCGTCTATTCGAATATAAACCCATATATTTACTGTGCATTGCAGCGTGCTATTTGTTTGGTTGCCAGATTTTACGTAATAACCAGAACTTGTGCAAACCCCCCCCCCCTGTGATACCGGTGAAAACATTTTCATGATTTGAAGCTGAATCTCTCAAGCGGAAAAATGGATAGGATTATTATAAAAATGCCCTTCACAGAAGGGCAGCAATGTTAGTAGAATAGGAAAGCGGAAAAATACTAATATGCTTGTTAAACACCCGGGACAAGTTTTGCCGCCGAGTAGGAAAACGTAGCTTGCTAAATGAAGCGGACAAGAGTTGTGTCAGAATAGGAAAACGCAGCTTTTTAAATGAAACGGACAAGACTTGCGTCAGAATAGCAATCGCCCTGCGACACGTCAGTGCTTTCTGCACCCTATTCGCGCGAACTAATCAGCCATTATCATGAGCTGCTCTGTTGCCGGAAAAGTATAGTATACATAGCTGGTTCTTGATGTTATTTACAAAGGCAAGCCATGACCGGAATAAACATTCTTGTAATGAGTCGTACATTCACAAGAATCATTAATCGATCATAGCGGTCATTCGTTTTTACATATTTTTACACATACGTTATACGTAAATGTGTTTAATCATCATAAACATTTAAGTAGACTAAGCTTCGTGTTGAATATTAGTATGTACTTGCTGTGAAATGTTTAATATTTAAAATATGTCATTCGTAACTTTCGGGAAAGATGTTTACAAAAATAGATATGTAATATGTGAAGAAATTTAAATTAAGTAACTGTATATCTACTTTAATTACAATACAAGTCCTGACATGTGAATATGTGATAGTAAGCGTCAAGAATGCTTTTCCTAGTTATTCGCGCGAATAGGGTGCAGAAAGCACTGACGTGTCGCAGGGCGATTGCTATTCTGACGCAAGTCTTGTCCGTTTCATTTAAAAAGCTGCGTTTTCCTATTCTGACACAACTCTTGTCCGCTTCATTTAGCAAGCTACGTTTTCCTACTCGGCGGCAAAACTTGTCCCGGGTGTTTAACAAGCATATTAGTATTTTTCCGCTTTCCTATTCTACTAACATTGCTGCCCTTCTGTGAAGGGCATTTTTATAATAATATAAAAACATAGGGGTGTGCGTTTCTCAGGCTATAAGCATATATTTCAACAGACTTTTAAAACTGACCGGTTCTACGAGACTGTTTTGGTGTGTCAGTTTCTACTTGTGCGAAACGTCAGGGATTGCTGTCATGCTCAACGGCCAAGTGTGAATTATTTCAGGACAAGCGTGTGGCCAAGCGAGTGGCCCTGTCCCTCAACAACACAATGGTCGGCGGCAAACGACGCAGCCGGCAGTACCAGTGTCTCTGGAACATCCGCTATCTCCATCGCTTCAGCTGGATACATCTCACGTAAATTATCCTACAATGACTGTAGTGCCCGGTCAGCTAGGAAATTTACACAAAGGTTACAAAGGCTGTGAGTATGAATCGAATCTTATTGAACAGCTGGCTGGTTGTTCAGTATGCAATATACATTGACCTCTGGCCGGGGGTTTCACGCCATCCTCTAGATCTGCGCTTTACCGTTCGAATTACTGGGTCATACATATATATGCTTGCTGTCTCCAGGGGCAGTGTCGCGGAAGCACTCATTTTTGCCGGTTTGAAAAATTGATTCAATAAAATGTTATGAATTTTTGTTTGTTAGTTGAGTACCTAGTTTGGGTTATGTTACAAAACAATTGGCGCACCATAGAGTTTGCAATCAACTCACAACGTCGGAGGAATTTTTATTCATAATCGAAAAGTTAGCTAAAAAATTCAATTAGCACATGCTGCCATAGCTATGCGAAAAGTCTAGAAACTGATTTCGAAATCGGAAGACAGATAAACCTGGAGTTTTATTTTTTTAGTAATATGTAGTGAGTGTCTATGTCGCAATCAGTTGTTCATATTTATTGGTGGACTTGGACAATATTGTTTTTTGATTTGACTTTGATTTTTAGGGAACAACTAAACTACGAGCGCGTTGTGAGGAAACAAAAAATGCGAACGGAAATTTCGCAGGCGAAACGAGAAGCCAAATTCTTTGCCGCGAATGTTGAAAAGGGTGAACATTTGAAAAAGTTGGAAGAGCGGGTTTTACAGAAAGGAGGGGTCTGGAAAAAGGAAGATTTGCGAGAAATTCAGCAGCGGAAAGTGGTGAAGCCGAAAAAGGCTGACAAACCCTCCTCACAATTTTTGGGCATGATTTTTGGACAACAGGACAATTCGGATCAATGATTCAGTCTTCTTCGTGTTTTTCACTGCCATTCTTGAAGTCTGATTCATGCTTTGTACGAAAAGATTTATCCGTCAACCAGTGCGGAACAAACTGTTGCAATTTGCAAAAGCAATCCTGCATTACGGTGTGGTCGTAGCGTAGGTAGAGCTTTAGAAAACATTCAGGAGTAAAGGAACTAGGATTTGGAGAGGCTCAGATAACCAAGACAGTTTTCTGTACTGCTTTACGGACTAAGTTTCGAAGTTCGAACCAAAGACAATGGAACTTGGCTCCAAACCACACACCCCGTGGGAGCCCTTCTCAGTGATCACTGACAGGTTGAGCGTTGAGGTTATTGCTGATCGGTTTCGTGCATATATTTGTTTATTCATGTTGTCGGTTCATTATCGAATCTGCAATAAACGTTATTTGGTCGAGCGAGTGCGATTGCTTTTAGTTGCTAATAGGTCAGTTGAAAAGTGTTTCGAAAAGAAGTCGTTTTCCAGAGTCTATGCGACAACACATTCAGAGAATTCAAAATATTGCTAAAAAGAAATAATCCGTTCGTCCTCTAGAAACAAATTTTAGATATCTGTCTCCAGTTCGGGTTAGGAATTGGGGCCCCTAACCTTAGAATTACAATCATTTAAAGAAAAAATATTTACCAACTGATATAGTTGAAAACAAGATACAGGGATGTTTAAGTTACAGAATTTTAAATCAGTTAAGTTATTTGCGCAAAAATTAAATCAAGTTATCAGTTAAGTTAGGCAAAATTAAATCAGTTAAGTTAACTTAAGGGGGTAATTGCGTTTTTAGGTGTTTTTTTGAGACACCATAGCTCAGCGTTTACAAATTCAAATCACAAGCGGTCTTTTGCATTAGGAAAAACAATATTTTTTCTAAATGTATGCCATGCATTGAAATTTTACCTGTGATTTTGTTTCCAATATAAGCCACTAAAGAAAGGTCCTTTCCAAAATATTACAATTTTTTTCAAAAAGTTTGCGCCACAGCTCTGAATTATACGATTACCTGTTGGGGCTGAAAGTTGGTAACGTTTTTGACATGTTTAAAATCCCCAGGCATGTCCCCCACTTTTTTAATAACTAGTCAATTTACTGAGAAAATAGCTGAAAAGCAAACGCACCGAAAATTTAAGATATTTTCTTGTAATTAAAACCCTCTAAAAATGTCCACAGGTGAAATTTCGAAAAAGTGAGAGACATGCCTGGGGATTTTGACCTCTACAGTACTGTCCCAAAAATTCATGCTCAGGCGTCACTTATAACTTGAGTACTGGTGGCGCAAAGTTTACATAGATATCACAAAAACCTCGAAAACGCAACTACCACCTTAACTGATAACTTTAACTGATTTTAATTTCAGTTACATGGTAAAATTTTGGAAAAATTAGAATCCAAAATTTAATACTCAAGATTCACTGTTTAAGTCTTTCTATAGGTTTTAAAATTATATTAATGTTCATAAATTAGATTTAAGCCCGGTTCATACTTCGTGTTTTGTGTTTTGTGTTTTTGTGCTTTGTGTTTTGTGTTTTCGCCCAGTGTTTTGTGCTTTTTTGTTCATCTCCGAAATTTGTGTTTTCGTCTGTGCTTTTGTGTTTTGTGTTTTGTGCTTTTGATCCTGTGTTTTCAGACATGAAAATTTTGTGTTTTTGGAACTCTGTTGAACATTTGTGTTTTGTGCTTTTTCAGAGTGATTTTGTGTTTTTGTGCTTTTGTGCTCAGCACAATCCAGTTTATACTCAAAAGCACAAAACCACAAAACACACGTCACGTGTTTTTATTTTTCAATTAGATTAAATTGACAAATATAAAATATTCAGCCCTCTAACTGAAAAAATTGGTTATATATTACATTATGTTATTAGTCAAATCTGATGTCATATTTAGTTAATTTCAGTTAATGAATTTATGAAATTTCTGCCTATGCGTTTTTCATGGCAGTATTGTCAGAATGTAATTAAAAATCAAATTAAAAATTTAAAAATTTCATAATACTGTATAAAATTTTTTTTAAAAGTTCTAAACAATCTAAAATTTCGAAGACATAAAAAATTTTCCAATTTACAAATATAATATTGTAGAAAACTGTATGAGAAGAAATAGTTAATTTTGATTGGATAAACACAAAAACACATTTCAAAAAGATGAACATTGTCCATGTTTCGAAAACACACCCAAAGCACACCGAAAACACAAAAGCACAAATCAAAAACACAAAACACAAAGGACAAAGTATGAACCGAAAAACACAAAAGACAAAAGCACAAAACACAAAAACACAAAAACACGAAGTATAAACTGCAAAAACACAAAAGCACATTTCAAAAACACAAAACACAAAAGCACAAAGTATGAACCGGAGAACACAAAACACTAAAACACAAAACACAAAACACGAAGTATGAACCGAGGAAGCACAAAACACAGAACACAAAAACACGAAAACACTAAAACACAAAACACAAAACACGAAGTATGAACCGGGCTTTACAAACAACTGTGATCATTTTTTATCAGCATGTATGTGCTGACTTGATACCTCTAAGTAAGATAGGTACTAGAGGCCTGCATCACGGCCCGCGGCCCGGCCGGGCCCGGCCCGGCCCGCGGGCCGGGCCGGGCCGGGCTTGGCTCAATAGCCAACGGGCCGGGCCGGGCCGCGGGCCGAAAGCTGACGGGCCGGGCCGGGCCACGGGCCTGACTTTGCGGACAATTAATTTCCGATACGTCTCCAGTTGACCAAATTGGGTCTGAAAATAAAAAAAATTCTCTATTTTTTTGCTGGGGGCTGCCGCCCCCAGACCCCTGCAACTTCGTGGGTTCATATTCCTTGTTATTATTTTTCAGCAAAACTAATGCATGTATACACGAGTACATTATGCTGCATCTACTGGTGTGACGTTCCCCACCTTTTGTTTTAATTTTTCTGTTAGGTAGAAAAAATTTCAGATATGTCTCCAGTTAACCAAATACGGTCTAAAAATTGAAAAATCTCCAATTTTTTCTCCATGGGCTGCCGCCCCCAGACCCCTGCGGCCTGCAACTTGATTGGCTTTAGTGGTCTTGTGTTTGTAATGCTGTAAGTGTTAAAATTGCTAAAAAGTGCACTTTAACCCATTAGAAAAAATGGTAAGGCCATTCCCCCACATATTTTTTTCTGGGTCGTCATTGGTATGAGTTTGAAAATGCAATATGAGGAGTCTACGGACAACTGACCTTTTTTGCTGCCAACGGGCCGGGCCGGGCCGGGCCGACAGACGACTCTGAACGGGCCGGGCCGGGCCGGGCCTGAAAATGCTCCTAACGGGCCGGGCCGGGCCGGGCCGACGACGGAAGGCAACGGGCCGGGCCGGGCCACGGGCCGAGAAAATAGGCCCGTGCAGGCCTCTAATAGGTACCACGTACCAACTTGGGCCAATTTCTAGTGCGCTCCAACTTTATAAACATTTGCTCATCAATATTCATATTTTTCTAACTGATCAGCGAACACGTCAGAAAAAATTTGCTCTTAAACATTCAGATTCTTTCTAAAAGTTAATTAACGGACATCTTAAAACTAGTTTTCGACAAGAATTCATAATTATTGGTGCTAGGACACGTAATTTTTGAAATATCCAAATATATATACTCAGGGTGCCCTCTCAGCCACAGCAAGCATGAAAAGAGATCTAAGATCGTAGTATTCATTGACAAACTAACTAACGACGTAATCTCACGTTGTGGGCGTAGCTAAAAGCATGCCATGATCTGATTACGCGATGGTTAATTATTTTTGGGTCTGTTTTTTACCCCTAATAATGTGCATGTACCGCGCTGCAAAACTGAAAAGAGACTCATTTTCTTTCATAATATATGATACATATATGCCACATATGGCTGAAATACATCTGCAAAAAACGTGCACATTGAAGGGATCACTATTCACTATGTGCGATTGTCTGCCTTCACTATTTCATATCACATTCCTACAGCAGAACTGAAATTCGTTAAATCGGTGACACGCTGAACTGAAATTTTATTTTCAGTTATGCGCTTAACTGAAAATAAAATCAGTTTTGACGATTAACTGAAAATAAAATCAGTTTTGACGCGTAACTGAAAATAAAATCAGTTAACTGATTTAAGGGGGTAGTGTCGCGAAAGCAGTCGATTTTGCGCGACTGTAAAACTTGTTCAGTAAAATGTTAGAAATTGTTCTTTCTATATTTTAAAAATCTACCAAAAGGCAAATTATTTTGCCAAGTTTCAGCAAAATTGGTGCAGCATATAGTTTGCAATAATGTCTCAAAGTCGGAAAAATGACGAAAAAAAAACCTATTCACATTCCATTTTTTAGTCACATTTATCAATTTTTCTGTTTAGTTTTTTTACACAGACTAATAGCACATATGTTGTAGTTTATGCACACAAAATTTAGTGCAGATTACTGTAGCGGTTGTGAAGTAATACTAGTTTGAACTGTGAAGGTGTACTTAAACTGTAAAATAGTAGCAGCAATAATGATAAATTGTGGAAAATCTAGACGCTTATTTTCAAATCAGAAGAAAAACGAACCTTCAATTTTCTTTTTTCTTATTTGTCGCAAAAAATTGTGCGTCCACACATTATGTGTACTTCACAAGCTGGCCAATCTGATATCTGGCTTGATTTTTCGAACTTTTATGTCCCTATTGTGTGATGTCTGGCTTACAAATGACGATTGGTCCAAGATATTTGTCAATATTGATAGTGTGATGTCTGGCAGTAATTATTTGATACCATACAGCGATGGACTAGCTTCTCATTGCATGTACTACTTCAAAACAAAAAGTTCTATTTTCACAGCCTATGAGCAAAACTGCTTTCGCGACACTACCCCCTTAAATCAGTTTTTGGAGTATAAATCAGTTAAGTTATCAGTTAAAGTTAAGGCTCAAAATAATTTCGGTTAAAGTTAAAGTTAACCCCGAGAAATTAAATCAGTTAAGTTATCAGTTAACTTTAGCTGATAACTTTTTTTAAAAAAGTTATCAGTTATCAGTTAACTGAAACACCCCTACTACAGGTAGTGTTTGTGACCGGCCGCGAAAGCCGCCGGCCGGCGGCCGGGCCGGCAAAGAACTTCCGGTTTAAGAACAAAGTGTTTGTGAACAAAGAACTATAAGTGTTTGTGACCGGCCGAAAATTCCGGCCGGTCACAAACACTAGCTACAGGAGGGTAGACCTGAGGTTAAAAAATTGCAAAATGGTTATTCATCAGCTGTGAAACAATATATACAACTATATAAACTTAACGATAACATAACCCTAATTGTCGTAAGGCATTATATATATTATGAGAATATTGTAGCCTTACCTTTTGGGCAAGAAAACGTAGTAACTTACCTGCCCGCTGATAATTCTGAGAATATGGCCCAGATAACGTAACTTACCTGCCCGCTGATAATTCTGAGAATATGGCCCAGGCCCCAGAGGTCAAGGCAAACTATTAAAGGGGGGGGCTATCCCAGGTCAAAAATCAAAGTTCTCCAATTTTGCTTATTTCACGTTATGTACTCCCCCACCTCTACCTCAGATAAAACAATTAGGCTAAGCTTAAAGATGCACTTTTGGCTCAGATTGTTTGTCAGTGTATTTACATGGACCATGGGCAACAAAAGTCTGAAACTTGAAAGTAGCCCTTAGTTGGACAACCACACAAACCACATCAAACCAATCAGGCTGAAACTTGGCGTATACCGGCAACAAAAGTCTGAAACTTGAAAGTAGCCCTTAGTTGGGCAACCACCCATACAAACCACATCAAACCAATCAGGCTGAAACTTGGCGTATACCTATGTATTTTCAATTCTAAAATCGAGAGCGAAATGTGAAAAAATAGCCGTTTTTTGGGCCCGCCAAATTTGAGTGATTTTACATTTGGCGTCACTGCTAGGCCATGGGCAAAAATTCAAAAAAAGAGATCATGGAAATTGAGATGACAGGCTATCGAATCGTACAAAAAATAAACTTCGTCAGTATTAACAAAAATTTCGAGTGAAGGGACGCTTTGCAACCACAAAACTTTTTTGCGCCTATGATTACGTACGTAACACGTAAACCTGAATGTTTGGGAGCTCCTAGCAAAAAATTGACAAAAAGCATTGGTTCTAGTTATTATGTAGTTACATCTGCGATGCGCCTTCACTAGGGCTACATTGTGTGCAATTTTGAAGCGAATCGGAGAACCTAAAATTTTCATCATACAGGTTGCCCCCCCCCTTAATTGAAAACGAACAGTTTCAATAGTTTTTTTAACAGTTTCAAATTCCGGAGTGGCGCGGAAACAACGAACACATCAAAATTCCAGGTCCTGCATTTCAGAGGCGGGGGCGACGATGGAGTACCGTAAACAGGAACTACATACGAAAGTATACGAATGCAATTGAAGGCGTGTTGTATGTAATCTAGCAGCCGCAACAAAGCCAAGAAAAACCTAGATTTTAACCTAAAAGTAATGTTCAAATTCAGTCAGTGAACACGGAACGGAATAGAAGTTTACTGAAACACAGTGACTGACTATACACATTACACAACGAGTCATCGTAGCACAAACACCAGAAAACTCAGCACGCATTGACACTGTGCCTTATTCAAAACTTAGTGCTAGAATACGTTGTGAAAGCTATGTTATTGTTAAGTAACGTTATCACTTGGCTCATCTCAAAACAACACCAGAATCAGGGATTTTTGACAATCACCACTGGTTGCATTTTATGACCAATTTTTTATGTAAAAATGTTTGCTATGCAATTCAACGTCCATCTCTCGATTTTAAGATATTTCTCGAACTAATCGAACACCGTTTGGTCGTTCACTTTGTCCGTACGTCTGTTGTCCCTTATTTACCAATGTCCGTGCAGACGCATGACTGGACACCATCCTTTGTAAACTTCACACATCGGCTAAGCAAGATTTCACTTTTTCACAACACAAAACTTTCCTTTCTGCAAGGTTCACTCAGCACATAAACACAAACATTCTAATTAAATAACAAAAGTTTAAATAAAATTTTGAAAGCCTAAACCAAAGTAATCCTGCGACTAAGCCTAAATATACACCTAAGCATACGTGGGCAGACAGCGAATTCTGGGGGGGGGGGGGTGAGCCACCCCGGGGGAGGGGGGGGGGCTGCGGAGCAACTTTTCCGGCTATTTTTTATTCGTGAGCGACCAATTTCGCTTCGTGAGCCACTAATTTTTGCTCCGTGAGCTACCTTCAAAACATTCTGGGGGGGGGGGGGGGGGTTTGACGGACCTGTCTGCGGGGGGTGAGGATGCCTTCTGGGGGAGGGGGGTGAAAACCCCCCCCACGCCCATGTATGGACCTAAGCTTGAATTGTAGTAGGTATGTTTAAAAAGGCAAATGTACACTCACACGTGCTGAGCATTGAGAAAAGGAAGCCATATTTTGAGAACTGCACAGTTAGCAAAAATTTGCACCATGACACACCGGGTTAAATTAATTTGCACAAAAAAGTATATATACATCATCCACGACACTACAAGCCTCACACAAATAGTAGTGTAGTAGGAGTAGGAAAGTGGGTTTATATATGCACTCAAACTAAACTGATCACAGAGACAAAACAAAACATGTGATTATTGATTTCATTACGACAAAACAAAGCGTATCTGTCAATAGCAGCGAGAAGCTCTGGGGACAAAAATTAGAAGGTAGCGCGATTCCACAATTTTGGGGTAGAAATTTATCTGGAAAGGAAGGAAAACCAAGCCACCAACCCGAAAAATCATTTTACCTGTGGACTATGGTAATCAGTAATCACCGTCTCAGACTTGCAATCATAGGGTGGATTTCACAAAGGTGGTTTTACTAAACCATTGGTTTTACGTACGTTTTGCAGGATTTGCACGTAATTTCATTACGAAATATCGAATGATTCGTTACGAATTTCGTAGATTTTCTTAAACCATTGGTTTAGCTCAGTTGAAATTTCAAACCTGCAGCACAACAGGTCTCTGTTTTGCTGAAATTTCAACTGAGTTAAACCAATGGTTTAAAAAAATCTACGAAATTCGTAACGAATCAATACGTGTAAATCAATCAAAACGTACGTAAAACCAATGGTTTCGTAAAACCACCTTTGTGAAATTCACCCATAAAGTTTTAAGGGCGTTTCTCACGAAAATGCGTTTACTGAGAACATCGTGTGAAACGACTTGAAACTTTTAACAAAACCCGCAAAATTGGCAATATACACGAGACTTCACACATGACTGTACAAAAAATGAACTATTTAAAACATGTTCAAAATCTATCAAAAATAAATCACAAAACAGAGACAATATTGTGAAGTTAAGCGGTGAGCTTAAACAGGTCCGAGCAAAGAGGTGATCAGTCGCCTACCTGACTACGAGTTAGGGCAAAATGGAGACAAAGCGCAACGGAATAATGAATACGGTTTACTGGTAAAGACATACACAGGGACAGGGCATTGATGCAGAGATACACAGTAGGGACAGTATGGGGAACACAATGGGACGCAGCCTACCCACCCGACAGAAAGATGCAGACCGACTGCTCTGATCGTATCGAGGAATATTAGCTACAGATGCCGAGGGACTCACACGGAAGTACACTAGCAAAATAGATTGAGTGTGTTGCACTTGGTGATGCAACTTGAGTTATGTGTACTTCGTCATTCTTGACAATATAATTATGCGTCTTTATGACAAACTAAAAAATGGATCGGCTGAATAAACAGGCCATCCAACGGTTATGAAATTCAAATACGTATATATGTATAATATGCTAAGCAATATTCTAAAATTTTAACAGCAAAAGTCTGACCAAAAAAATGTAAAACAGAAGCTATGTCAATATGAAAAAAATTAAATCCAACTATTAAGACTATATGCAGCGAGTATATATATAGCTTCTAAGACCACGCAACCTGTTTTCACTCAGTAGTCAGTATTTACAATTCTTGGTCTAATAGCAAAATATATACTTCAAAAGACGTTCATTTTGCGACACATTCATTACGAATCACCCTATTGTGCACTTACAAATAAAAACATTTTTTAACAGACAGACTTGTAACTCGGCCACGCCACAGACATAAGTTTTTTATAACTACCGCATTTTAACAGAAAATAAGATACAAAACAAAACACTTTCAAGTTACTAGACTAGTCTATTTACCGAAGTACCGATACACCTATCCATAGACAAATAAGCCAGACAACACACAATGACCAGCAACGTTACTAAAATAGTAATCCAGCTACATTGAGTCAGTCTGAAAAGTGTAATATATACTAAATGTCACTCCAAAACGAACACTACGCAGTGCTGTGGATTGTATTAACCTAAGCAGCCATCAGTCCTACATCGTAGACCAATATACAGAAACAGGATGGATGAAAGTTGTTTTGTATGCAGACGGCGCGCGGGGCAATGTCCAGTTGGAGTCGGGTGCACTTCCAGACGCCCAGCGGGTTGTTGGTGGCCTGGCCTTGGTCTTTGTTCTGCAGGAAATAGTCCAGCTCCATGGAGTCCACGCCGGTGTTCTCGATGTACAAGTAGAGATACTGGGCGATGCGGGCGGGCAGACAGCGCAGGAAGGCGATCACGCCCTTGGCCGTCACGTTGGGGCAGCCGCTGAAGTCCGCGTGGGACAGGAGGGGGCAGTGGTGGGCCAGCGAGCGGAGGGCCTGGTCCGAGACGGCGTTGGAGCGCGTCAGCACCAGCTGGCTCAGCGAGGCGTTGCGGGCCAGCGAGCAGACCAGGCTGTCGTCCACCGGGCTCAGCAGGCCGCCGCCCCCGCCACAGTCCAGCAGACGCACGCGGGCCAGGTGGCGCAGGGAGGCAAGGCGGGCTCGAACTCCCGGGCCCAGGGCGCGCACGCTCACGCTCTCCAGTTCCAGGCTGTGCAGGCTCAAACCACAAACACTCCAAACACTATGGCTTTTTTACACATTAAACGGATTTGTCTCACTCCAATATTATCCTTATTCCTTACTTTGAATCCTCTTCCTACAATAGTCTTCAACCTAATGCAGATACTGTATAAAATACGATACAGCTATGGCGAATATTAAGAATTTCCATTAAGCGGTATATATTAATGCAATTTCGTTTTTTTCTCCGAAACAGTTCTAATTAATTCAAACGAGCGCTTTCCTTTGATGCATCTGTATGTTTGTTATAAACGTCATTGCATTTCCAACCCTAACGCCAACGCAATTTCCAAATCAAACTGTGTCATACCCCGGACAGTGGAACAAGAAGAAGTCGATGAAGTTGTCGGAGACGGAGGTGGAGCAGGAGAGCAGGTTGTCCTCCAGAACCAAACGGCGCACACACACGCCCACTCTCCGCATGATCGCGTCTAAACACAACACAACATGGGGCCACCTTGCCAATTCAAAGTAAAAAAAACAACAAATATTTATCTAATCGGAGATCAGTAAGCAAAAAAAGTTATATAATGTATACATGCCAACATACATGTAGATGTAACAGCACAAAAATTTTGGGTACCCCTCCCCATCCCTTGGTGGTACCCCCCCTCCCCCGTGTCAACTCATTTTTTACCCCCCCCCCCCCTCTCCCCGCATCAACTCATTTTTGAACCCCCCCCTCCCAAAAATAACCCAATTTTTACCTGTTTTGACCAAAAAGCTCCAATTTTGACAATTTGTTGGGAAAATTTTGGTAAAAATCGTTTAAATTTCACGAAAAAATGCAGATTTTTTCAAATTTTAGCCAAAATTTACTCCCGCCGGGACCCACACCCCTCTTTTCTCCCTGGCGGGACTCCCCTGCCTCCCCCGGGACCGAATTTTGGGGGGTCTGCCCCCCAACTACAAATATGCATGCCAAGTTTATATATACATAGTGGTGCGGGGAAAAAACCCTACGCGTTTTGAGGGGAAAAAAACCCTAGTGCTTCCTGGCCGAACCTTTAGACATAGGCCCTTTTTGAGTATGTAGGTGGAAAGCGCATCCCAAACTGACTTACCACACCAATATTTGTAAAGTTCTGAGGCCTGTAGCATTTTTTATGAAATACCAAAATTGTGCATGTCGAAAAATTTCAAAGTGACGAAATTTTCCAATTTTTTGACCTGTCAGAATTTTTCACAAAAACACTTTTGGCCAACGCCGTTTGCATTTTTCAAGAGAATTACCTTTCCTCTATATATATATTTCTAAAGCTCAAAACAGTGAAAAACGTTGTGGTTGACCTGTGAATGTTCAAAGTTTGTGCTGGAAAAAGCCCTATTGCGTGGAAAAAACCCTATTTTGTTTGGTGACAATTTTTTGCTAAACTCACCCGTTGTTGCTACAACAGTTGACTCATCTGGGCTAAAAACATGCGTAGACTTCATTGAAACAGTTTTTTTGGCCGAAAAACGTCGTTTTTTGTCGTTTGGGACCATACCCCGACACCCCTTACGAAACCTGTTTTGGTGCTGTTTCACCAAAATGTGGCACTTTTGTGGAAAATTTAGGCTTTAGCTGCTGCGTACTACCTAAATCCAAGAATGGTAGACGCAGGTGGTGTGTGTCCACCGTTTCGAACGTAATAAGGGCAAAAATCTGTTTTTAATGCTTTTAAATACGGAAAAAATGCATATTTGGGAATACGGAAAAAATGCATATTTTACAAAAAGTCATTTCTGTCAAAAAGGGTCGATTTTGGAAGAATCATTGTGAGTCACATGGGTGTCAGAGAAACGGTTTTTTAGTCCATACTACAGCCTAATAGCTGTAGAACACGATGAACTTGTGTTTATACTCACTGCCAATAGAACAACCAAAAAAAGTGATAGGGTTTTTCCCCCGCATTACGGTTTTTTTCCCCGCGTAAGGTTTTTTCCAGGAGGTTTCGAGGCTTATTACTCAGAAACGTGAGTAGTTGGAATTAGAAACCATTTTAGTAGTGCATCAGTTAGGCGAAAGATGGCCGTTACAAAAGCCGCGGGCATTAATGGATCCAATTTATGTGGAGCACAGGACGACCCGAAAAGTTGAAAATAAATAGGGTTTTTTCCCGCACCACTATACGTAAATACAAATCCGTTTTTATCAGTCAGTGTCAGACCTAAGCAACTTTTTCAATGCCGCATAAAAAAACTGCCCATAGGCCATATTATCATTTTGTAACTTTTACTTCCAGAACAAGCGGTTTCCTCAACTGTTGGCGCTGGCGGTAAGGCAACGTTGTTATATAAATCAGGGTGTATTTTAATCGTCCGTTCTGTGAACACAATAGCGATGGCTGAAGCATTCTCAAAGGCTGTCTGAACGGAGCTGCATTTTTAATAAATATGAAAAATAGTCTAATCCCGTTTGGCGTTCTTGATATCTCTTACAGAGAGGAGAGCCAGAGACACTAGACACGCACCACCCCTCGCATTAAAAATCGAAGACTTAAAACTGGCCTCCATCCCCAACCCCATCCCAAAACAAAATTGGTGTCATTCTCCCGCACGTTTGCAGGAGGCCTAACAAAATACAGAACCGACCTAATTGTTTGAAATGCATGACCATATGGTCGGCGCACTGACAGAGCCCCAAATGAAGAGCGTAGGTGCCCGAGTCGGGGTCGACCGGACTGAAGTCGAAGCGGAGCTGACAGCGCTCGTCCTCGAAGACCACCACCAGATCCGTCAGCAAGGGCAGGGCGTCCAGACAGCGCAGCAGCCAGGCGTCCGACAGAAGGGCGCAGCAGAGCTTGGATCGCGTGTCCAGGCTGCTCAAAATCCGCTGCAGGATTTCGGACGGCAGCTGCTCCAGCCACACCATCTCTGACGCGGGCATAATGGCCTGGCTGCTGATGGCTCACACCATCCAACAATCACAGTGAACCTGAAAATAATATCCAATTTTATATAGGAAAATATTAAAAATTGTGATTTTTGGGAGCATTTTTATAATTCAACCCCATATGATTTTGGGATCATATCAAGTGCAGTTGGGAGAAAGTGCAGAAAAACCGGTGAAAATCAGGTTATTAGGAGCTTTTATACATAATTCATAGCGTTTTTCGTGTTTCAGGCTCTGTCATCAGTCATCACATTTTCAGTCTGCACGGTAGGGATGGAAGTCTCGGTTTTTTTTCGAGACCGAGACCACGAAACCGAGACTACCGAGACCGAGACCAAATTCCGAGACCGCCAAAACCGAGACTGGGTCATTTTTTGCCATTTTTTTACCTATTGATTTAATGACTTCTTACTAGTTTTTAGGTAAAATTACAAGACCATGGTCAGACACCGTATGTATATATAACCATAGAACAGCTATATACATCACGACAATTTTGGTTACGTTCCTTCCTAGTTCTTTCATCCTTTTGTGTGGGTGTGGGCAGTACTGTGCAAAAAAAAGTTCCCTGTTCGTCGGCGTACGACGAGCTTCGTCGTTCGCGAAAAGTGACGAACGGTGGCCCGAAAGTGACGAACAAAAAATTTTCAATTTTTCACTTTTTTACACTGAAAATGTGTTTTGAAGCACTTTTTAAAAAATTTTTGAAAAATTTTTTTGTTCATCATATTCCGGCCACCGTTCGTCACTTTTCGCGAACGACGAAGCTCGTCGTACGCCGACGAACAGGGAACTTTTTTGCACAGTACTGTAGAAACTTGACAGTCAAAATTGAAATTTTGTCCCAACTTAACCTTCGATTTCTCAGCCCACAGACGTGCTAGCAACTCTGCGATACCTGGAAACGCTTCGCCTAGGTGTGTAGTTTTTAAAAATAGCAAAACCTCGCCAAAAATTTACTATTAAGGAAGTCACAGTTGTTTTAGTACAACCGGTTTGGTGCTTGTTAACAGAAAAGTTTCTAAGTCTAATTCTCCGGCCAAGGCTGAGCGCAAGGCAAATTTAGTTTAAAGTTGAAATTTCTTGCCTTAGAAACTTGACAATCAAAAGTGAAATTTTGTCCGAACTTAACCTTTGATTTCTCAGCCCACAGACGTGCTAGAAACTCTGCGATACCTGGAAACGCTTTGTCTAGGTGTGTAGTTTTCAAAAATAGCAAAACCTCGCCAAAAAATTTACTATTAAGGAAGTTACAGTTGTTTTAGTACAGCCGGTTTGGTGCTTGTTAACAGAAAAGTTTCTAAGTCTAATTCTCCGGCCAAGGCTGAGCGCAAGGCAAATTTAGTTTAAAGTTGAAATTTCTTGCCTACAGTACTGTGACGAACATGGCCGGAAAGTGACGAACAAAAAAATTTTCAATTTTTCACTTTTTTACACTGAAAATGTGTTTTGAAGCACTTTTTAAAAAATTTTTGAAAAAATTTTTTGTTCGTCACTTTCCGGCCACCGTTCGTCACTTTTCGCGAACGACGAAGCTCGTCGTGCGCCGACGAACAGGGAACTTTTTTTTGCACAGTACTGGTACGAACAGGGAACTTTTTTTGCACAGTACTGGTACTGTGCAAAAAACAAGTTCCCTGTTCGTCGGCGTACGACGAGCTTCGTCGTTCGCGAAAAGTGACGAACGGTGGCCGGAAAGTGACGAACAAAAAATTTTTTCAATTTTTTAAAAAGTGCTCCAAAACACATTTTCAGTGTAAAAAAGTGAAAAATTGAAAATTTTTTGTTCGTCATTTATACCAAAATGTAGCTTATGTGCTTCTCTAGTTGAACGTTATTTTGGTTTTTATAGTGGTGCGGGAAAAAAAACCCTATTTTCAACTTTTCGGGTCGTCCTGTGCTCCACATAAATCGGATCCATTAATGCTCGTGGCTGTTATAACGGCCATCTTTCGCCTAACTGTTGCACTAATAAAATGGATTGTAACCACTCACGTTTCTGAGTAATGAGTCTCGAAACCTCCGGGAAAAAAAACCCTATGCGGGAAAAAAAACCCTAATGCGGGGAAAAAAAACCCTATCACTTTTTCTGGTTGTTCTATTAGCAGGGAATATAAACACAATTTCATCGTGTTCTACAACTCTCAGGCTGCAGTATGGACTAAAAAAACCGTTTCTGCGACATCCATGTGACTCACAATGATTCTTCAAAAATCGACCCGTTTTGGCAGAAATGACTTCTGCCCAAATAGGCATTTTTTCCGTATTTAAAAGCATTAAAAACAGATTTTTGCGCTTATTACGTGAGAAACAGCGGACAAACACCGCCCGCGTCTATCATTCTTGGATTTAATTGGTACGCAGCAGCTAAAACCTAAATATTGCAAAAAATGCCAAATTTTGGTGAAACATCATCAAAACAGGTTTCGTAAGGGGTGTCGGGACTCGGGGTATGGCCCAAAATGACAAAAAACGACGTTTTGCGGCCGAATAAACGGTTTTAATGAACTCTACGCATGTTGTTAGCCCAGATGAACTAACTTTAGTAGCAACAATGGGTGAGTTTGTTTAGCAAAAAAATGCCGCCAAACAAAATAGGGTTTTTTTTCCCCGCAATGGGGGTTTTTTTCCCGCACAAACTTTGACCAGTCACTGGTCAACCACAGCGTTTTTCACGGTTTTCGAGCTTCAGAAGTATAGAGGAAAGGTAACTCTCTTGAAAAATGCAAACGGCGTTGGTCAAAAGTGTTTTTGTGAAAAATTATGACAAGTCAAAAATTTGGAAATTTTTGTCACTTTGGAATTTTTCAACATGCAAAATTTTGAAATTTTATAAAAAACGCTACAGGCCTCAAAACTGCACAGAAATAAGGGTAAAATGGTGTGGTAAGTCAGTTTGGGATGCGCTTTCCACCTGCATACTCAAAAAGGTCCTATGTCGTGAGGTTCGGCCAGGAAGCACTAGGGTTTTTTTTTCCCCGCAAAACGCGTAGGGTTTTTTTCCCCGCACCACTATAACATTTATGTTGGATTTGGATAAAAAATGTCATTATGTGTTTTCGAAGTCGAACTCTGAGCAATAAAATTCATATAAAAAAATTTCTAAGCTTTATTTTAAAAAACTAAAAAATTGTTCAACTGCACAGAGCCTAAGACTATAATTGTGCAAATTTTGTAGAAAAATATCTTACCAGCATTTTATAATCAAAAGCCGAAAAATTGGTTTTGTATTCACACAGCTTATATTTGAGTCTACTGCTTCTGAAAATGGTTTCTTGTGCGATTTTTTTGCACTGAACGCAATAAAATTGTTTTAATTTTTCATTACGACTAATAAAATTTACGTATCGTCTGTTTGGAAAACCTCAAAAAGCGTTGATGCACTGGCTTACTTGCTGAATTTGTGTGAAAGTCGAATAAAATCAGTAAATTGTCCAATTTTTTCCAAATTTTTTTGCTATGGAGATATGCGCGTCAAAACATCAGAAATAGTATTTTGGGCAACTTTTCTTCAAGAATGATAGGTCATTTTGGCTGTTTTTAAAAAATACGGCCCAAATCCTTGATTCCCGGAGCGCCACAGGAAAACTTTTTCCGGAAAATTTCCGGAAATTTTCCGGAAAAAAAATTTCCGGTAAATTTCCGGAAAATTTCCGGGTTTTTTCCGGATTTTTTCTTTTGTGCCCTGCCGAATTTCCGGAAATTTTCCGGAAAATTTCCGGTTTTTTTCGGGTTTTTTCCGGAAAATTTCCGGCAATTTTCCGGAAAATTTCCGATTCCCAGTCTCACTTTCCGGAAAATTTCCGGACTTTTTCCGGATATTTTCCGGTCAACGCCAAACTGTTGCCGGATAATTTCCGGAAAATTTCCGGGTTTTTTCCGGAAAATTTCCGGGTGAAAATTTCCGGGTTTTTTTCCGGAAAATTTCCGGGTTTTTTCCGGATAATTTCCGGGTTTTTTCCGAATAATTTCCGGGTTTTTTCCGGATAATTTCCGGGTTTTTTCCGGAAAATTTCCGGATAATTTCCGGGTTTTTTCCGGAAATTTTCCGGATAATTTTCGGGTTTTTTCCGGAAAATTTCCGGGTTTTTTCCGGATAATTTCCGGGTTTTTTCCGGATAATTTCCGGGTTTTTTCCGGAAAATTTCCAGGTTTTTTCTGGAAAATTTCCGGGCTTTTTCGGGATAATTTTAGGGCTTTTTTGGGATAATTTTCGGGTTTTTTCCGGAAATTCTCAAAATAATTTCCGGGTTTTTTCCGGAAAATGTCCGAATTTTTTCAGGAAAATTTCCGGATAATTTCCCGGTCACCCAAAATATGGCTCATTTTACAAGGGCCAACAAAATTTTTACAAGCATCTCTTGTCACGGGGTGTGGCTGTTTTCCGACACCAGGTTCGCATAATATGGCATAGTCAATTATAGTGGTGCGGGGAAAAAACCATATTTTCAACTTTTCGGGTCGTCCTGTGCTCCACATAAATCGGATCAAGTGCAGTTGGGGGGGGAAAAATAGTGGACCTATTTTTTTGAGTAGAGCACCTCGAGGGAAGCATTTTTTGTAATAGAACCCCTATCCACAAATTTGGATTTTCTGAGCTATGACCCCTTGAAAATTGCATTTTCCAGTAGCGTACCCAGGATTTCGCGAAGGGGGGGGCTGAACTGATGGTCGACGACCGGGGGGGGGGGGGGGGGTGAAAACGCACACGCACTCCACGGCAGTCTGCAGAAAGTTCAGCTTTTTAAAATTTTTCTACTGATTTTATTGATATTGCAAAAGTTTTATATACGCAACATGTCGTGCAATCATAGTGGTTGCAGGGGTCTGGGGACGGCAGCCCCCAGAAGCTAGAGCTTTTTTAGAATTTTGAAATAAAATTTGCATCGAAAAACCATTTCTAAGCAACAGTTGTCGTTAATTCATATACATATAGTGGTTGCAGGGGTCTGGGGGCGGTAGCCCCCAGAAGCTGGGTCTTTTTCAAAATTTTGAAATAAAATTTGCATTGAAAAAGCAATTCTAAGCATCACTTGTTGTGAAATCATAGTGGTTGCAGGGGTCTGGGGGCGGCAGCCCCCAGAAGCTGAAGCTTTTTTAGAATTTTGAAATAAAATTTGCATTGAAAAAGCAATTCAAGCATCACTTGTTGTGAAATCATAGTGGTTGCAGGGGTCTGGGGGCGGCAGCCCCCAGAAGCTGAAGCTTTTTTAGAATTTTGAAATAAAATTTGCATTGAAAAAGCAATTCTAAGCAACACTTGTTGTGAAATCATAGTGGTTGCAGGGGTCTGGGGGCAGCAGCCCCCAGAAGCTAAAGCTTTTTTAGAATTTTGAAATAATAATTGCATAGAAAAACCAATTCTAAGCAACACTTGTCATTTAGATTAACAGTCACACATTTAGATAAAAAAAGCACGAAAAATCGGCCCATGGGGGAACTAGCAAATCTGAAAAATACGTTGTATACAGGAAAAAATTGAAGAAAAACCATGGGTGACAAGGGCTGTCCTTAGACGTTCATCCTCCACACCACCCACCACACGGTTTTTAATTAAAAGCCACACAAAATATATAACTAAATACCAATAATAGTTGTCAGCATTACTCATTATTAATACACCATAGCAGATATAAGTCGTGTATATACATTAGCGCAGTAATGAATAAGGGGCGAGATCCATCCTCTCGAAAGAAAATTTTGGAAAATTTTTGAAATTACAGTGTAATTTTAGTCAATTGGGAACGTGCCGGAAAATTTTTTCAGCGGTGTCATAAAAACAAAGAAGACCACAGGAAAAAAAAGTGAAAAAAAGGGGGGGGCTGAAATCGCGAAGGGGGGGGCTAAAATCGCGAAGGGGGGGGCTGATGTCCCCCTAGCCCCCCCCCTGGGTACGCCACTGGCATTTTCAGTGTTTTTGGAAGTGAACGTAGGCCAAAGTTCGAAGCCAAAAATGGCTATCATCTTTGTTTTTGGATAGTTTTGAGTGCGTTATGATGTTTTAAGGCATCGTCTAGGCTTAGTTGGCAGGATTCTCTAGGCTAAGCTGGCCAGGATTTTTTCTGAAAATTTCGATTTTTTATTGCCTAAGCCTGAGCCTAAGCCTAAGCCTGAACCTAAGCCTAAGCCTAAGCCCCATACTAAGCCTAAGCCTAAGCCCCATACTAAGCCTAAGCCCTAAGCCTAAGCCTAATCCCAAGCCTAAGTTAAGGCCAAGTTTGAATTTGGTCAAAAATTGGACGTTTCTGGCTAATTTGGCCAATTTTTTGGCAGGAACCTGGTCAAAAAGCCTTTGTTTTGATTCTAAAAAATTGTAAACAATAATTTGACACCATTTAGACACGATTAGAACAGAAAAAACAAGAGCTTCGGAAAAAAATTGCGAAAACGTCCCTCACTGAGGGTTCAGATTTCGGGGGGTCGTATCTCAGAAAATCCAAAAAATGAAATAGGGGTTCTTGAAGCAAAAATGCTTCCCCCAAGGTGCTCTACGCAAAAAAATAGGTCCACTATTTTTCCCCCCCCAACTGCATTTAACCCCATAAATCATATCCATTAGTGCTCGCGGCTGTTATAACGGCCATCTTTCGTCTAACTGTTGCACTATTAAAATGGATTGTAACTACTCACGTTTCTGAGTAATAAGCCTCGAAAGTCGAAACCTTCGGGAAAAAACCCTAATGCGGGGAAAAAACCCTATCACTTTTTTCAGTTGTTCTATTAGCAGTGAGTATAAACTCAATCTACGTATAAACTCATCGTGTTCTACAACTCTTAGGCTGCAGTATGGAATAAAGAAACCGTTTTTCCGACACCCATGTGACTCACAATAATTTTTCAAAAATCGACCATTTTTGGCACAAATGACTTCTGCCGAAATATGCATTTTTTCAATATTTAAAAGCATTAAAAATAAATTTTTGCGCCTATTATATACGTCAGAAACGGAGGACAAACACCGCCCGCGTCTAGAATTTTTGGATTGAAGTGGTACGCAGCAGCTAAAGCCTAAATATTCCAAAAAAGGTCAAATTTTGGTGAAACATCACCAAAACAGGTTTCGTAAGGGGTGTCGGGGTATGGGCCAAAACGACAAAAAACGACGTATTGCGGCCAAATAAAAGGTTTTAATGAAGTCTACGCAAGTTGTTAGCCCAGATGAACCCACTTTTGTAGCAACAATGGGTGAGTTTAGCAAAAAAATATCGCCAAATAAAATAGGGTTTTTTTCGCAATAGGGTTTTTTCCCGCACAAACTTTGAACTGTCACAGGTAAACCACAACGTTTTTCACTGTTTTTAGCTTCAGAAATATAGAGGAAAGGTAACTCTCTTGATAAATGCAAACGGCGTTGGCAAAAAGTGTTTGAAAAAATTATGACAAGTCAAAAATTTGGAAAAATTTGGAAAACTTCATTTTGAAATTTTTCAACACGCAAAATTTTGAAATTTTATAAAAAAATGCTACAGACCTCAAAACTGCACAGCAATTGGTGTGGTAAGTCAGTTCGTGATGGGCTTTCTACCTATACTAAAAAGGACCTATGTCGTACATAAGGTTCGGCCAGGAAATACTAAGGTTTTTTCTTCGCAAAACGCGTAAGGCCGTGTTTACATTGAGCTTTTTTTCAGCTGCTCGAGCAGCTGAAAAAAGCTGCAGCTTTTTTTCAGCTGCTCGAGCAGCTGGAAAAAAGCTGGAGCAGCTGAAAAAATGCTGGAGCAGCTGAAAAAAAGCGATAAGTATGGCGGTCACTATAGACTAGCTGCTCCGTTGCTATGACAACGCTGCAGTTCCCGCATTTTTTCAGCTGCTCCGGCTTTTTTTCAGCTGCTCCAGCTTTTTTCCAGCTGCTAGAGCAGCTAAAAAAATGCCGGAAACGTCGAAAAAAAGCTGCAGCATTTTTTCAGCTGCTCGAGCAGCTGAAAAAAAGCTCAATGTAAACACGGCCTTAGGTTTTTTTCCCGCACCACTATATATACAATACACACTATGTATATATACTAAAATTTTTGTAAATAAATAAACACATGATAATTCTATTTTGTATGCAACCTGCTCATTTTTGCCAAAGTTAAGCTTTTTGATGATTTCACATTAGCAACTGACTTCTACTTGATGCCAGTAACTAAGACTTATCCTTGCTCGCCAACATACTAAACTTAAGGCTTAGCACCAAGCCTCCGCTTAAGCCAGTGCTCCGAGCCCTAAGTTAAAGCAAAACAGAGCCTATATACGCCTAAAAGCCCATGGTCTAATTTAAAAGAACTGCTAATAAGCATGAAAAATACATAACTTTGCTGCCGCGGGTTTTTCCCACAAATGGGTTTTTTCACCGGAGAAGTTTTTATTTAGAGCAAGGTTAGGCCTACGACATATATATATTTTTTGGTTTCCCGTAGAAACATTGGGATCAAGTGCAGTTGGGGGGGGAAAAATAGTGGACCTATTTTTTGGAGTAGAGCACCTTGAGGGAAGCATTTTTTGTAATAGAACCCCTATCCACAAATTTGGATTTTCTGTGCTATGACCCCTTGAAAATTGCATTTTCAGTGTTTTTGGAAGTGAACGTAGGCCAAAGTTCGAAGCCAAAAATGGCTATAATCTTTGTTTTTGGATACTTTTGAGTCCGTTATGATGTTTTAAGGCATCGTCTAGGCTTAGTTGGCAGGATTCTCTAGGCTAAGCTGGCAGGATTTTTTCTGAAAATTTCGATTTTTTATTGCCTAAGCCTGAGCCTAAGCCTAAGCCTGAACCTAAGCCTAAGCCTAAGCCTGATACTAAGCCTAAGCCTAAGCCCCATACTAAGCCTAAGCCCTAAGCCTAAGCCTAAGTTCAAGCCTAAATTAAGGCCAAGATTGAATTTGGTCAAAAATTGGACGTTTCTGGCGCATTTGGCCAATTTTTCTGCAGGAACCCGGTCAAAGAGCCTTTGTTTTGATTCTAAAAAATTGTAAACAATAATGTGACACCATTCAGACACGATTAGAACGGAAAAAACACGGGCTTTGGAAAAAAATTGCGAAAACGTCCCTCACTGAGGGTTCAAATGTCGGGGGGTCATATCTCAGAAAATCCAAAAAATGAAATAGGGGTTCTTGAAGCAAAAATGCTTCCCCAAAGATGCTCTACTCAAAAAAATAGGTCCACTATTTTTCCCCCCCCAACTGCATTTAACCCAAACATGGTAATATAAATTTGGGCTATATGACAAAATATAGAAATGGGGGTTTTCTTGTTTGTTGTTGTTTGAAAATGTTTCAAGTTTTTTAAAGGAATTTTTATAAGTAACCCTTGAAAACCAAACAAAAATGGCCTGGAAACAAAATCCATAGGATTTGCAATCTGTTGTGCATATCAACGTGCCTTATTCTCTGAAGTAAATTTGTCATTGTCATTGTCATTTTCCCGTCTAAAAATACTGCATCACAAAAACTTTAATTGGGCAAACTCTTGAAAAGTAAAGAACAGTACAAAACACTAAATACAACAAAATATACATAAATAGCAGCTATATAAAAATAAAGCCACAAAACGTGTACAAAATTGCGCCAATTAGAGTATACATTATATTAGAGTATACATGTATATACACTCAAAGTATATATAAATTATATTTTCAAATATTCGAACTACAACTACGTACATACAACTATGTATATACAACCTGAAAAAGAAAACACAAAAAAGTTTTCCGGAAAAATCAGGTAACTGTGGCAAACCGCAAAATTAGAAAATCACCTAAAAAATCCGAAAAAGTATTCAGAAAAACCCAGACATTTTCCTGAAAAAACCCAGAAATTTTCCGAAAAAACCCGGAGATTTTCCGGAGAGGACCCGGAAATTTCCGGAAAAAACCCGGAAATTTTCAGGAAATTTTCCGGGAAAAACCCGGAAATTATCCGGAAAAAACCCGGAAATTATTCGGAAAAAACCCGGAAATTATCCGGAAAAAACCCGGAAATTTTCCGGAAAAAACCCGGAAATTATCCGGAAAAAACCCGGAAATTATCCGGAAAAAACCCGGAAATTTTCCGGAAAAAACCCGGAAATTATCCGGAAAAAACCCGGAAATTTTCCGGAAAAAACCCGGAAATTATCCGGAAAAAATCCGGAAATTTTCCGGAAAAAAACCCGGAAATTATCCGGAAAAAGCCCGGAAATTTTCCGGAAAAAACCCAGAAATTTTCCGGAAAAATTAATTTCCGGATTTTCTCGGTTCGGAAAAAACCCGGAAATTTTCCGGAAAAAAACCGGAAATTTTTTAATTTCCGGAAAATTTCCGGAAAATTTCCGGAAAAAGTTTTCCTGTGCGCCCCCTTAATTTAATATTTTTTGACTCTTTGAAAATATATTTCGAATACATATTCGAATTTAGACCGTTTTTTTCATGCAATTTGCTACTTTTTCTATCATCTATTCTACGAATTTTCTACAAATCATCTAATTATAGTTTTTCCTGTGATTCACCAGTAAATTGCACATTTATATATCTTTTTAATCAGGGGCCGTATTCTCAAAATTACCTGCAGGTAAAGTTAGGCTAACTTTACCCACAGGTAAGGTGAAGGTAAAGTTAATTCTGTGGGTAAAGGTAAAGTTAAAATTGAAAACAAGGTTAACGTCGACGTTGAGGTTAAAAGTTTGCACAATACATTAACTTTAGCTGCGAAACAAGATAAAGCACTTTTCTGGACCGAATATTACGGGTAACCTTAGCTATCACATTGGCTTTAAGCATTGTTTGAGAATACGACTTTACCTTCACTTTACCTGTGGGTAAAGTTAGCCTAACTTTACCTGCAGGTAATTTTGAGAATACGGCCCCAGGATTATTTGGGGTGGCTGGGTTTTACCCAAGGGTGGCTGGGGCTGGGGCTGGGGCCGGGGCTAGCAGGGTGGCTGTGTTTTACCCACTCCCCAAAATAGCTGTCGCCCCTTTTAATAAAAATCTGAAATGAAATTATTGGCGTTAAAACCCGTAGGGGTCGAATAAGTCGGAAAAACGGCATTTTTTCGACTAATCATCCGGAGTCCCCCTATATCCCCCAAACCTAAGGGGGAGGGTCAAAATTGAACGCTCTTTCGAATAGGCTAGGTTAGAAGTTTGTAGGATGTAAGCTTTAGCTGGAAATCAAACTTTGTCCAAAAATTAAACTTTACATGAAAATTTTTGCGCAAAATTGGATTTAGGCAAAAATACTCCATGAAATAAAAACCTGCTGCCACCATTGAAAGAGCAACTTCTAAGCTACAAAATGCTGAAACAATTTTGTAAATCGGGTTAGGCTTTGAAAAGTTACAAAACTTTTTCTGAAGCTACCTGGACCAGGCTGATTGAAGCGTTACAAGACAAGTAATGTAAGGTTCCGTACAAAAATCGGGCTATATCTACGAAATTTTGCAAATTATGAAGCTAGTTGAGGTTTTTTAGTGTGGTAAACTTATTTTTGATGCTTCTCAGGAGGTTTTTTCTTCAAATTAGGCCTCAGGCTTGGGCTTAGTGCTTCGGCTTAGCGCTTAGACTCAGAGCTCAGGCTTAGGCTTAGTGCTTAGGCTGAGGCTTAGGGGTTAAATGCAGTTTGCTCACGATTAAACTTCATTGTGGGTTAGCAAAAAATTAGTCTTAGTTTTGCTGCATCAAATAAAAGGACTTTTGCTACTGTGGAAAAATGAATAAAGCTGAACTTTCAAACCGAAATTGCCCGTCAGCGTGAGCTTGCCTGTGAGCATTAGGGATGTTTTGAACTAGGATTTGAGGCATTAGAATTTATTGTAACGCTGTATTTATGCCTTAAATGTGATATTTTTTGGGGGAAAAATGTTTAATTGACATCTGTTGCGCAAAAAAGTATACAAGTTTGAATTTTAAATTCGTTTTAAGTATATAAGTTCATTTCGCCTATTTTATAATTGAAAACAATTTATAAGTTTTTGGCCAGAATAAGCAAGATATGTACCAAATAAAGCTGAATAAAATATATTATGATGTGTTAATATATGCTTATAAAATTTCTGACTGATATAATGAGCGAGCTGGTCTTATTTTGCCAGAATTAGCCCCAATATGACGAAAAATTAAGATTTTCGACAAGATTTTCGACAAAATTTGAATTTTTTGGAAATTGGAAAAGCTGAAAATTAACATTTTTTCGCTTGGAAACTGCCAAAAATGAACTCAGAAACTCAAAAATGAATGCAAAAACCTATAAAAACGTGTTTTTTACGCTGAAAAATATGTGTTTGAATTTCCCCCCCCCCGCCGAAGATGCACCATATCCATGGTAGCAGCAGGTTTTCAATTGATTCAGTATTTTTGCCTAAATCCAGTTTTGCGCGAAAAATTTCATGTAAAGTTTAATTTTTGGACAAAGTTTAATTTCCAGCTAAAGCTTTCATTCTACCAAATTCTAACCTAGCCTATTCGAAAGAGCGTTCAATTTTGACCCCGCTTGGGTTTGGGGGTGCTTGGGGATATAGGGGGACTCCGGATCAGGCGCGGATCCAGAAATTTTCAAAGGGGGGCCATACCTCGAGTGACGACCGGGGGGGGGGGAGCGAGCGATCAATCTCGTGTAAAAATTTTTTGAGGCCATTTTGGCGTGCTGAAATGCTGGAAGTTACTAGGTACTGGGAATTTCTTGGTCGCGGGGGTCTGGGGACGGCAGCCCCCAGAAAAAAATGAAGATTTTTTAACTGTTTACGCCGAATTTGGATAACTAAAGTCGTATCAGAAATTTTTTCCGACAGGTACAGTGTATTATACAGTGTATTATACAAGTACGTTCAGCATAGTGTACTTTTGTAGACATGCATAGGCTTTGATGAAAGATATATAATAACAAGGAGTAGTCAGCCATAGAGATGGGTCTGGAACTCTGGATAGGGTCGCCCTCAGAAAAAAATTGGAAATTTTTGGATTTTTAGGCAAAATTTTGTTAATTGGAGACGTATCAAGAAATTTTTTCGGCGGGGCGATAAAAACCAAAGCGGGGACCCTTGTTGATAATTTCAAGGTAGACCTTAAGGTTAACTTCTTAAGGGGACCAAAAGGGGGGGGGGGGGGAATTCGCGGCCCCCGCGACCCCCCTCCCTATCTACGCCCTTGGGCTGGCTTGGGTCAGGTTAATTTTTGCTGGGTCCAGTAAAGAGAACTTGAGTCTGGCTGGACCCACTCGTGGACCCAAAAAGACCCTGACTTGGAGAAAATTGGGGGACGGGGGGCGGCTGTACCGTCGCCCCCTCTCCTAGATGTTAGATAGTAACGCCTGTTTCACACGAGGGAGATTTTCAAGGGGATCTTCCTCAGGGGGATCCTCATGGGGATTCCCGTGGGAGTCCCCACGCGTCCCCAAGGGGATCCCCTTGGGGGTCCCCATGGGGAATTTTGTTATTATTTTGTTACATCTTATCGCTGTCCGAGCGTTTTTTCAAGGGGATCTGCATGCATTGGCCAATGAAATATAGTCACGTGCGTCTGGGGATCCCCTTGCGTCCCCATGCGTACCCAAGGGGATCCCCTCGGGGACGCGTGGGGACGCAAGGTCATCCCCTTGAAAATCCACCTCGTGTGAGTCAGGCTTATGGTTTACACAGATTACATAATTTTTCAGTGTAGCGTGAAAAACCGAGGTCCTTCGACCTTCGGCTTGATGGCTCATTGAGCTAATTGAAGTAATACAAGAAGTTGGACACAAAAAGCACAGCACTGTTGATAAAGAATAAGCAGTAAGCACTGCAACATAAGAATGCTAGAATAAAAAATTAAAAGCTATTTGTATGTAGTCCTAGTTAGTACTATAAATGTTACAATATCCAATAAAGCACAAATGATAACAATGTATTAAGCTAGTGTATATTTAAATTTGTATTCTATTTTGTATTTGTGTTTAAAGTATATATATATATGTACAATGTACATATAAGTATGCTATATTTATATATACGCGTACAGCACACAATATATATGTTGAACGCATGAGCTTTGATGAAAGAGAATAATAAACAAGACGAAGACTAAACTAGCTACAGAGTTGCAAGAGGCTCGCCAGAACAAAATCTGAAGAAAATTTTGATTTTTAGGCCAATTGTGGTCAGTTGGAGGCCTATCGGAAAATTTTCATGGACGAACAGCACAAAATTAAAAGCAAAATCCTTTGTCAGAGAAATAGTGGTTCCGGTTCCGGTTCCGGTACTTTTAAAATACCGGAACCGGAACCAAAAAGTACCGGAACTCCGGTCGATCCCTGATATATATATTAGGGATGTCGCGGATATCCGCATCCGCATCCGCGGATGATCCGCAACTTTTTGACATCCGTATCCGCATCCGCAAAAATTTAATGCGGATGTGCGGATGTTGCAGATTCGGCAAAATTTACTAAAAATGTAGAAAATCAGACGACAATTTTGATTTTTGTGCATGTATATACCAATATTTTTGCCCCCGCCCCCCCCCCTGGATCCGCCACTGCTCCGGATCATTAGTCGAAAAAATGCCGTTTTTCCGACTTATTCGACCCCTAAGGGTTTTAACACCAGTAATTTCACTCAAGATTTTCATTAAATGGGGCGACTGCTATTTTGGGGGTTAGAGATCAGATTGGGGACAGGGCTGACGATGGGGGTTTAATATTTTTATTAAAAGATGGGGTAGGAAACGTAGGGGGGGGGGTGTGCTGCAACGTAAATTATCCTGGAAAAATAGCCATCTTTAGTCATAAGTAGCGATTTTTAATGAATTCGAATACCATAAGTACGATTCGAAAACGTCACTAATGATCACAGAGAATGTCACATGTTTGTACTTTTTTGTGTGTATTATCCTAATTGCCAACTTGTTCTCTTAATTTCAGTGGACCATATTGACTATTGAGCTTTATTGCGAAGTGAACAAGTATCCCTACGTATGCTGTACGCTTGTTGAGCAGTGAGCAGCGCTGAGCAATGGTGAGCACGGGCCAGTACTCGTGGACGGGGGCCAGTCAGGACGGCTCGGACAGCGAGGAGGAGCAGATGTACGCGCCAGTGCTGCGTCACTCCTTCAACCCGCACCCCCACACCGTCACCATCCACAAGTCCGACACTGGCTTCGGCTTCAACGTGCGCGGCCAAGTGAGCGAGGGGGGACAGCTCCGCAGCATCAACGGACAGCTCTACGCCCCGCTCCAATACGTGTCGGCCGTCATGCGAGGGGGCGCGGCCGAGAAGGCTGCTCTCCCCCGGGGGATACCCTTTTCTAGTAGTCTCGCCAACTTTTAATGCTATAAAGAGACCTCTTAGAGTAAACTACTAGGCGGCTGCGGATTAGTAAGGAAGAGCATTAATAAACAAAAAAGAATTTTCCCCCCCCCCAAAAAAAAGGCCCCGGGGGGTGCCCCCAACACGCCAGTCTCCGAAAAACTAAAAAAAAAACGCCCCCAAAAAAAAAACAAAAAAAACAACTTTAGGTTATTTAGATGGATCATGGAGGGGGGGAGCCAAAATATTAAGGGGGGGAGGAAGACGCGGAGGAGACATATGTGTATATATATATATATATATATATATATATATATATATATATATATATATATATATATATATATATATATATATATATATATATATATATATATATATATATATATATATATATATATATATATATATATATATATATATATATATATATATATATATATATATATATATATATATATATATATATAGATGGTTAGCGGCTCTGTGGTCATACGTCGATGGTGGGTCACTGTGTTGCAGGAACGGCCTGAGCGTGGAGGGGGCGACGCACAAGCAGGTGGTGGACATCATCAAGTCTGGGGGGGACCGGCTGGCCCTGGCCGTGGTCTCGGTGCGCTCCACCGACGCCGAACGCCTGGACCCCTCGCCCCAGGACGACAACGACCTCGCCGTCTACGCCTACGACTACTCCGAGAAACGCTCCCTGCCCATCACCATCCCCGACTACCAGTGGATTCGCAAGGAGGGCGAAAAGTTTGTGGTCAGTTCATCAGGGTTTTTTTTGTGTAAAATAGGGTGTAATTACACTTACACATCGGCCGCCTAATTTACACAACAAAAAATAAAAATACACACTGATTTACGCACCCTATTTTCGCCCAAAAGTTGATAAAACCGCCTATTTTGGTCGTTAAAATTACGAAAAATCGCGAACTGGCGATTGCGGCCTGTGCTAACGAAAAAAGGTCGTATTTTTGACTAAAAATAAAAAATCCCCAGTTTCTGCGGGCTTCTGCCCTTAAACGGATTCAGATTTTTTTTTCATTGTTTCATAAGCATTTGAAAATGAAAAATCAGTCATGCTGAGCTTGTCTGTATGATATCTTGTATTACCTTACATGTATACAGTGGGGGCGGGGAGAGGGTGGATGGGTTAGACCACGTAGACCCCTCTGACAGTTCGATCCTAGGGGAGGGAGGGTGGTCGCGCCAGGGGAAAAGAGGGGAAGAGGATCCTGGGGCAAGCAAAATGTTCTGCCAAAATCTGTTTGTATTTGTGAGTGTAGTGTAGCATTTAAACAAGATTTTTGCTCTTCGCACTTGAAAATTTTCCACTTTTGACGAAATTTAAGCAATTTATACCTACATTTTTCTAAAAAAATGTAAAAATTGCGTCAGTCTTGGGAGAGTAGGGTCAAAAAATACTTGTTTCAAGGGGAGGTTGGTCCCCTACCAGGGAGGGAGGGGTATATACCCACTAAAGAATAGAATTAAAAACTGTGTAGGATCTGGCTGACAAAACAGATCTCTGTCTAAACTTGCGTATTCTAAGTCGTTTTTCGGGCGCTGTCGGCACTAGGGTGCACAGGTGCACTCTAATCTCATTCCTCATAAATTTTACTTTCGTAGTTCGAGAAGCAAAGTCAACATATGCGGTGACCTTGTCCAGTGGCGGATCTAGGAATTTTTCATGGGGGGGGGTCGGACCCCGATAGGCCCCCGGACCAATAGGCCCTATTTTTTCGACATGAGCTAAAATGCACTTAATTGCTATTTTAACGCAAAAAAACTACACATATTAGCATTTTTCGGTCAAAAACAATGCTTATTATCGACTACAGCAGCATCGAACGTAAAATTGGACTTCAAAGAACCGAATATTACAAAACGGTGCGCCGGCAAGGGTCCAGAAGTTTGCCAATCTGCAAATTTTCCGAAATTTTTTGACATTAAATTTTGTATATTACTAAAAATGTCATTATTGTAACAATAAAACTGCTAAAACGATGTTACAGTGTATTAAGCAATCAAAGAGAGCACAACGCACAAAAGCAAGGAAGCATGAGCCACAAGGTTGCCGGGTAGGGATGGAAGTCTCGGTTTTTTTTCCGAGACCGAGACCGAGACCACGAAACCGAGACTACCGAGACCGAGACCAAATTCCGAGACCGCCAAAACCGAGACTGGGTCATTTTTTGCCATTTTTTTACCTATTGATTTGGTGACTTTTTACAAGTTTTTAGGTAAAATTACAAGACCATGGTCAGACACCTTATGTATATATAACTAACAGCTACATCACGGTACTTTTGATACATTCCTGGTTATTTTCTCCTTGTGTGTGAGTCTGGAACCATGTCTTCTTAAATACTGTGAAATTTTGACCTCTGTCCCAAAGCAGACGCAATTTGTCCTTGTTCTCGCCAGAAAATAACAATGTTTGACACTGTTTGGCCGAACTTAGTTAAAAATCGCTCCGATTGTATTGGAATTACCGATGTTCTGCTAAAATACACCCAAGATAGAAAGGATTTTTAGCTCAAAAATTAGACCTGCGCGCCGTGACGGTGACGCTCTTTCATCCTTTGACACCCCTGTGATTGGGGCCCCCTCAATCCCCTGGGACTAAATTTTAGTTGGGAGCAGAGTCTTCCCTTCTCATTTACCAAACTACATGTGTCACAGTCACCGCATAGTTCTGAGTAGTAGGCGTGTTTAGTTGAACTTTCACAGATTTTTTGATTTTTTGCTAAACTCATAATATTATACTAATTGGAAATTACAGTTAAGTATGTGGAATTGTGAAGCCACCAATTGGCATAAAAAAGTTGACCAGCCAAACACTAATACTAAAGAATAAAATATAAATAATCACACAGACAGACTTGAAAGATAACATGAAACAAGAAACCTAATCATAAACATACATTTTTGTGTGTGTATTGTGTTTACTGATTTACTAAACAACCACGGTAAAGTTGTTTTCGGAAACAAATTGACAGAATCTCACTGTTTGGTGTGAAATTTTTGTGAAACCACAAACTTCCGAAAAAATTTTCCTGTCAAAAATATAAACCAAAGGGGGGACCACAGGAAAATTTTTCACAGATTTAAAAAACCGAGACCGGGTACAAACCGAGACTTTTCGACTACCGAGACCGAGACCGAGACCGAGACTGGGCTAGTCTCGGGTTTTGACCGAGACCGAGACCGAGACCGAGACTTCCATCCCTATTGCCGGGGTGTGGGGGCGGCAGCCCCCAGTAACAAATTTGGGAAAAAAATTTATTTTTAGGCCGATTTGAGTTAATTGCGGACGTATAAGTACGAACCTTAAGTACGAACCACGACCAGGATATCCATGGATAGGCTTATGGCAAGGCGTTGAATCAATCCTGGTAGGTTTTCGTCCCCGGGCAGGAGGGGACGCTTGGCGTTTTTTGGACTGAAAGCAGAACAGGTACGAGGCAGCAACGAAGTGGTTAAATGTCTCCAAGCGTGCCGGAAGCGTGGAGACGCCTTTTGAAGCTTTCGAGCGATGGCGCGAGAACCACGTTGGTAGGCAAGTTGTTCCAGTGCGGAATTACACGATACGCATAGCAGAAGTGACGTAGATTTCGACGGGCTACAGGGCGGCAATTTACAAGTTTGAGGGGGTGCCCACGTAAGCCGGAGTCACTGGCGTAGCGGAAAAGGTGGGTCCAGTCGTAGTCTATGAGATTGTGGAGCAGCTGGTACGTTAAAATCAGATCGGCCCGGAAGCGCCTTGTCTCAAGTTTCTGTAGGCCCAGATACCGCAGACGATCTTCATACGACATGCCAGCCACCCCATACACCATTCTGGTGGCTCTGCGCTGGACTCTTTCTAACAAATTGATATCTGACTGCAGATAAGGAGCCCATGCTTGGCATGCGTATTCAAGTTTAGGCCAGTATCGGGAATTTTTTCCAGCAAGGCCATAAAAACAATGGGGGATCCTTGTGAAGAGTAAACGACAGGCTACAAGGGCCTAAATAGGCCCCAAAACAACATGGAGAGGGGGCCTATCTAGTCTACGACAGGCTGCAAGGGCCTAAATAGGACCCAAAGCGACCTACACGTATGCCCAAGTCGGGGCCTATCAGCCCTTCGGGCCAATAGGCCCCCGACTCGATAGACCCCACGACCCAATGGAGGGGAGCTCGAGCCCCCCCCGCCTGCCCCCCCTAAATTTGCCTATGACCGTGTCTGCGGTATGGACTTGATGGAAATTGCGCACACCCAAATCCTTACTAGCCAGTATGTGGATGCAACTGCTGTGTGCGATTTTCAGTTCTCATGTTTATGCTGCTATGATCAAACTTTCAGATTTTCTTTCTTTCTCTTCTGCTACTAATTTTTTTTTATTTTATCGTGTCAGGTCTACAACATTCACATGGCCGGCCGGCATCTATGCTCTCGACGCTACAGCGAGTTCGATCAGCTGCATCAGTGCTTGAAACGAGAATTCCTGGACTTTCAATTTCCAAAGTTCCCCGGCAAATGGCCCTTTGGTCTGAAAGAGCAGCAGCTGGATATGCGACGAAGGGGCCTCGAACAGTATTTGGAAAAAGGTATATGTGTATTGGTCAGTCTTGAAGGGGGCTTAGTGTTGATTGGACTGGGCACACCCGTAGACTAACCCTAATTTTATGTAAATTAGGTGCGAGTGTGCGACCCCCCTGCTTCCTATCTAGCACGTACACCCTTGGACTTTCAAGTCGGAACTCCCTGTTGCGATATATATCTTGCTCCTATGGAAGTTTAACCTGTCCATTACCAAAAGAAGTATATATAATATGTATGCCTGTTTATCCGACATCTGTCTGGTGTCTAGACTATGTTGCAGACTATGTGACTATTTGGCTATATTCTCACGCCGCGATATAATAATATGCCTTCGTGCTTGTAAGATTTGTAATGTTGAGCATCCGGGCCCTGACGATGTAGCTAATGCTATGTTTCAGTGTGCGCTGTCCGAGTGATTGCCGAAAGTGAAATCGTGCAAGATTTCCTCATGGATCAAACTGGCTCTGAGGTAGGCCAGTTATTTTTTTGTTTACTATTTTTTCGCAGTCCATTCTTCAGGCATCATTCTCAAAAGCATTACATAGTTACAAAACTACAAATGTTTGTGAGCAGGCGAATTTTACTATAACTGATATTGATGTGTGAAACTGACTGTATGATTAGATTTTTCTGTAACTACCCTTCAGATTATTCCCTGTTTTTTGATTGAATGAGATTACTCTTGTACTCTCTTATTGAATGAGATTACTACTCTACTCTAAATGCAATATTCAAATCTTCAGAGAAACCGAATTCAGCTTTTGTAGCGGCTTAGTTCTAGCCGGGTTGCTGGTTTGCTTGCCTAGTTTCGATCTAATTGTAGCTATTATGGAAAAGCTATGGACTTTTTGTAGTATCAGAAACGATTTGTAAGTATCGGAATTATCGCTGTGAGGTCGTTCAAAAATTAGAATGAACTGGATTAGAGCTACTGAATTCAACTCTCATCATTCTGCATAGAATTGCAGCAGCATTTTTTCAGATATATGGTAAATATAAGGCATGTAACGCGATGGTGTACCGAATACGATGTTGAATTTATTGTTATTTGTTAATTAATTTTTCATTTAAATCTAAGCGTTTGAGTAAAAATGGTTTTCTGTTCTAGACAGCCGATCTGGATGTCGATCTGCGAATTCTACTGCCCGACCGCAGTTGTGTGACGGTGACTGTCAGGAAACACAGCAACTGCGAAACTGTCTACAAAGCAAGTTTGCAATATTGCGCACGATTTCACTTCAACAGTCGTAGTAGGTTGGTCGCGGTTCACACTACTAACCAACTGTTCTAGCCCCCATTTTCCCCGGGTATTTTATTGACGGTATTTAAAAAACGTCTCACTCATTTAGAAATTAAATTTGTTTTAATTACCTTTTTTTATAGTTTTCGTTTGTAATTTCAGGCTTTGGTGCGACGTCTCAGCATGTCCGAAGAAACCGCCAAATATTTTGCACTTTTCGAGCTTGTTGACTATAATTTTGGTTAGCACTGCTTTTTGTTTTTTTCTAGAACGCTCTACTTTCTTGATTTTACTAAATTCTAGTTGGGAAACTTTTTGAATTTCGGACTAAAATTGGAATTTGGTGAATTGGAAACTTGTATGTCATTTTTTGGTTTTTTTCCATATTCTTTTTTCAGCAAGTCAGCTAAAATGACTAAAAAACTTTGCAACTGCTAAAAAGTGGGAACGTACCGTTTCAGTCAAAATATTGCATATTCTAACACTCTAAAATAGATTAACCAAAACGTGCTGTACTCTTGATACGAAATAGTGTTATCTCTACTTGCTCGCTGTGCTCGCGATGACTGAATGATTATTCCCTTGTTTAATATATTAATGTATATAATTTGTTGTAGAGCGCTACATTCGTCCCGAGGAGGTGCCGCACTCGCTGTACATCCAGAACTATGCCTCGGCCGCCTCCACCTGTCTGGTGCTGAAAAAGTGGCTCTTCTCGCTGCCCAAGGAGATCTCGCTGGCCAACCAGGACGACTGGGCACATCGCATGTTCTTCTGGCAGGTCAGGGGTCAAGTCAGGTAGCTTGAAACCAGTCTAAGGCTCTGAACTGCACTTTTGGAGGAGATTTAAACGTATTTTTTCATTAATAAGATATCAGTAACTAGACTTTTGACAGTTGGGACATTAAGTTGGCCAAGTTTCACTACGTTACGTTCGTCTGATGCAGTGATATTAACTGAATAATTGAGTAATAAATGCAAAATAGTTTGATAAGTGGAAATTTAGGCAAGGCTGTCCGCTGTAACTTAATAGGGGGTGTGTGCTTCAGTTTTTTGTTTCTGATGTTTTTAAAAAAACAGTGTTATCTTAGCTTTTTAAAGTTTTTTTAATTAAAAAATATCCATTAACCCGCATTGTCGCAGTGATTTAGCTGCTGTGGCCTTATCATCGTCTCTATTTTAGGCTGTAGACGATGTAAATAAACAGCAGATTCAAGCGGGCACAAAGCTCTACGAATTAAAAGCCCTTCAGGACGTGTCGCGAAAGGAGGAGGTAAAGCCGTCACTGTCTTGGTTGAGTCGCATTACTAAAATATTACAATTAATTCAGAATGAGCACCAGCTGTTCTGTTTGACGAACGTTAGGACCCAAGTCCTATATCCGGCACTTTTCTAAAAATGCGATACCATCATTTCCGAACAGTGCCGGATGTGGTATAAAGGCCCTGCGGGAATGAACAAGCTTCGAGAGCTGGTTCATTCCCGCAGGGCCTTAATACCATATCAGTGGTATTCCCGCAGGGGTTTCATACCATTTTTAGAAAAGTGCCGGACATAGGACTTGGGCCATCATTGTACCGCCCAAGTTACAATTTATGCTAACATTTTTTTGTGCTTGATTTATATTGCTAAAAACGTGTCAAATGAAGTTTTTATTTTGGCGACAGCGTTAATAGGAAGGAGTGAGTGTGCTTTTGTGTGTTTGCAGTACCTTTCCCTGGCCCGGACGCTGCCCGGCTACGGCTACGTCACCTTCCCCCACTGCGTCTGCGATTCGCGTCGCGAGGGACGAGTCATGCTGTCCGTGGGATTCCAGTCGCTCAGGTTGCACGCGTCCACTGTTGACGGAACTCTGGAGGTAAGGGGGGGGACTGGACGCGAGTTGGGTCCGATTTTGCGGGCTGGAAACCGATATTCGATCTTTATTGAAAGATGTTGTAGTTGTACACAAAAAGTCCATTAATTTCTCAGCTTTTATATATTTGAGTGGTTTGAGCGTTGCCGTGATTTGCCGCGAAAATAGCAACTCAAAATTTATCTACTGAAAAAACTAAGTATTACTATAGTCTTATACAAAGTTTTACATTTTCGACTTTTTCGAAAGATGCGTCTGGTAGCTTCCTCGTAGCATTTTTTATGGACGTAGTAATAAAATACATTGACAGCAAATATTTATTGTAGTATAAAAGTTGTCTATTTTCATTGATTTTTAAAAATAAAGTTTTTGTGGAATCAGTCCTAAAAAACTAAATTATAATATTTAGCTTGTATTTATTGTCCAGGAGCTTTTGATTGGTACGGTTTGGTTTCGCTAAATTTATTAATCAACCCTTTCATGCCTGGACGGGCCATATGGCACCAACGTTGTGAATACCCTATCTGGATCTATAAAACTTGGCTGGTTTGTCCCAGTCAGCTAATCCGCGAACCTTTTTTCTACCAATCGTAGATCTTTGTATTTAGCAGCCAAATGTTACTTCTACTGCCATACAACAAAACCTATGCTTAGTTAAGCAATGTGAAAATTTGAATTTTTTAAATCCCAAAAGTAGTATTTTCTTTATGGCCACTATGCTAATTAACCGCCACTCCGGCAGTCAGCTTTTTGTGCATCAGATACAGCGGATATTGTAGTTTATTTCTAGCATTCAACTATGGAAAGCGCATGGTTGCTGTGTTAATACTCTAGGGTGAGGTATATACATTAATTTACGATACGCAATTTTTTACAAACTTTCAACTTTGAGCGTTTACAACTAAAAAACTGTGCGTCCTAGACCCTTAATCGTCGCATTATGTTTTGTTCATCATTTATTTTCCTGTCGAATGGCGGTTTTGCGATATCTCTACGACCAAGAGTACATAATAGCTTCTCACTCTATATAGAAGAAGAGTAGACCCCCTCCCGCCTCCTTTTCTAGCACACCAACGCTTCTTTTTCCTCTTCTTTTTCACACTCCACCACTATCCCCTCTACCACTTTATATAACCTCTATACATATAAAAAATATATTTTTTTTTTTTTTAAAAACAAAAAATATTATTATTATTTTTTATTAATAATATTTTATATTAATTTTTTAATTTTTTTTTATTTTTATTCATCTCCATTTTTTTTTTTTTTTACACGAATATATAAATAATTTTTTTCTCTTTTTTTTTTAGCACGTCCATCCAAATTTCTTTTTCTTCAATCTACAACACCACCCTTCCTTTTTTTTCTACGACGCACGTAGCTCGAGCAATGGCCAAAAAACTAGAGGGTGTCAGAGTCCGGCTGCCTAGACTGGGAAAGTCCGGCATGAAAGGGTTAAAAAAATTTAGTGTATATAGGAATATTTAAAAATGATTGTTTTTTAGGATCAAGTGATCGAATTCCAGTGGGACGACATTGAGAGCTACGTCACGGACGACCAGGCGCAGGCCTTCTGCTTCGAGTACTGCAGGAGTCAGAAGAAGTCCAAGCTGGTCAAAGTCTACACTCCCTATGTTAGTTCAGTTTCCAGTTGATCAGTCTAAGGCTCGATTCATGCTTTCGTCCGTATGTCCGTTCAGCCGGCAGAATGACGTCACTAGCAGCCTAGTGCGGTGGATCAGCCAGCGCGTGTGACGTCATTATTTCGTCATTTTGTCTGCAGAACGGACATACGGCTGAAAGTATGAATGGACCCTAAAAGAGAAATCTAAACTCAAAACTTATTTGCTAAGTAACGAGCTTTGGGGTTTGAATAACCCTGGTTGATATTGTTCATTAGGCAATGAAGATTTACATGATACTTATTAACCTTCCTTGTATAATATATACTGTTTTTTAGTTTCAGTTAGGAGAAAGAGTTTGTTTTTGTGGGCGAAAAGGGGAAAAGTTTGTTGCCGATTCATTCCAGAGTGAATGGGATACCAGTGCCGCCAGACCCCTCAGATAAATGCCGCCTCTGAGCCTACATACGAATTATAAATACTGCTTATACTACTTAATAAATAAATACTAATAAATACTAATACTAATAGATTGATAATAAATACTACTTAATTTCAGTTCCACTACGCGCATGATTGTTTTGGCCGGATTCTTTCTGAGCGCAAACACTTCTGTCCCTCTGTTCACGAGACGGAAAGCGAGCAATGATGATCCTGCCAATGGGATAGATTCCAGCCCACTGGACTCACGCTTGTTCGTTGACTAGTGTCGATGACCAAAGCAGGAACCACCTGACCAAATCTTTAGGAAAGTAAACTGAAAATCTCAGTGTTGTCGAACAGTTTTGCGTTTTCTCTTGTAAATACCAGATAATCCACGTTTTTCATTATTCTGCCCTTCAGGCTCAGTGTTACGTACTACGAGAGTTTGCTACTACTGCAGTTTGTTTTGTACAATATAGTGCTGGCATTTTGTGACAAATTTGACCTTCGACCCGTCGAGTTTTGGTCGATTTCAGCTTGCGGTCATAATGTGCTCAGTCTTTCGGACAAGTGTGTGTTCTCAGTGTGCTGTTATGAGCACGTTTGACCTCGCCCCGCCCTCGTCTGGTGACCTTTTGACCTCCTATTGTTTGGTCTCTTGTATAAAGGTGGTAGTGCCGTGTCAGTGTCAGCGGTATATGTACACTCAGTGCATGCCGACTGCATATTATGTTCATCAACATGGTGGAAAAAATTGTCAAAAATGGCCCTACAACCTTCATACTGATCATTCTGTTGATAGTTTTGGCTTTTAACACGAGTATAACGATGTCGTGATAGAACTATCTCCGTGAGACATTATGCGATGTGTTTGAAAGACGCTTTTCTTTTGACTGGAGTCTGAACCTTTGAGCCAATAATGACACACTATCGTGTACTCTTGCTATTGCGATCTGAAACCAAAATAGGTTGTATCGATGTGGTATACTTGAAATAATCTGTTTCTACTCAAATTAGTACTTTTATGCAACCCTGATTGTTAATGAAATGCTAAATATTAGCTAAGTTAATGATTATTTATTAGTAATTAATATTTAATGCTTGAGAATCTATATAATATAATTTTATACTTCTATGGTACAAATTAAATAAACCCAGCATTAGTATGCACATAATTTTAGGTTTTGTTGCTTTAAAGCAACAATGAAATTCACATTTTTACTTGATACGTTAAACTTTAGCTTTTATATAAAACATTGCGTTGCTGTCAGAACAAAGACTACATAAATGTAGATGCATTAATGTGATGCCAATAATCTTAATGAATTGATTGTAATGTTATGTCTGTATGTGTACAACTTCTAGTATTCTACGATAAAGACTAAGCATTATTATCCGTTCCGTCGGATCATTGACAAAAGCTGCCCGACATACAGAACAAAAGCTGCCCGCTGAACAGACATACAGCTGACAGCTGTGGGTGTGATTTGATTAGAATCTAGAAATTACTACCTTTTATATAATATTACGTGATTTTCGGATTATCGTTTTGTTTTTATGTAGTTATAATTTTATTTATTTATGATGTAAATGTATCTGTTTTATCGTGTGATTGGTTATGCGTAATTGACTGTATAAGTGAATTTTATTTTTAGATTTGTTTTTTAGATATTTGGGCTTTCTCACGTATTTATAGTAAATTTTGATAATAATTTAACTTTATCTGGCTTTTTTAGATTTAGTATGGAGTCTTTTAGTTTTAGTATGAATCAGAATTGATTTTCAAACGTTCGCCAAAGCATTCGTAGTTTTTTGAATTTTTTTAAAATTATGAAACTACGTGAATCAAAAATGCCAGATTTTGTTTCTGTTTCCATATGACGGGTTTTGTTGTCTCGATTCCGTGTATATGTACATAAGCTTGGGTTTTTGTTATTAAGACAGCTTACTTCGACCGTCTGAATGTCTGAATCAGCCCTGTTTCATATTGTTCTAACGACAGCCGTCCTAGGTCCGATTTTTGAGTAGTTTCCCAGATGTGACTGTCCCTCATCGTCTACTAAAATTTTCAGCCCCCTCGCAGGACAGATGCGGGGTACTGTGCCCCCTTTGTTTCTCGATAAGTACCAATTTTTACAATTCTTATTCTTTGTTTGAGTAAAAATGGCCTAAAAATATTTAGACGGGTTCAATTTTGTTGCGTTCAATATATTAAAAAACCGCTCAAAAGCATCGAATTTGATCACACTTTAGGGATAAACTAGCTGGATTTAATTTTCTGGACTTACCATTGTTTTTAAAACTAATTTCTTTTTATACATTCGGACGGTCACAGCATTTAGCGACTTTGAAATTTTAAGGTTTTTTACATGTTGCAGTTTTGCACTTTTGGTGTATTTCATGAAATTAATGGTAATGTTTATTTTATGTTATTCTATTTTTATATTTTATTTTTGCTTTTGATTTTTTTTCTGTGACCTCTGTCACTCTTACATAGGTTCATTCCATGACATTGAAACCAATATAATAGTGTGTGACACTAACACCACTAATGTCTGACTTCTCAATCCTGAAGGTAATTTTAACTAAAGTACCGCAAAGCACTGGACCGGTGCAGTTGAACCTGACCTGACCACCACGAATGTGACTGCTCATCATACAGTCATTTGTGTGAGCGCTGCCAACGCAACCGGTCACAACGGCTATTAAATACAACGGAGTGGCCGGTTGTTTGGAAAATAGTGCCCACTTTTTTCTTTTTTGCGATCCCGCATGATTTCCCGACCCCACTGGATTGGACTGCTGAGATCACAGCACACGTGTCCGACTCTGTTCTATTCTAAGGCTTACTCCCAACATGTTCCACTGGCACAACCTGCGGATCATGAAATTCCCGACTACCCAAGAGCTATTGCTAACTCCAAAATGCACCCTCCCCCCCACGCACACACGCACCATTTGCACACGCAACATGTTTTCTGCACTGCGTTTAGCATGACATGAGGAACGTTTTTATAAAGATATTATGTCAACTGTTACTGAAGAGGCTATCTATAGCAAACTGGGCAAATGTTGCTACCACCTCAGTCTCAGTGCCCTTCCGGTGGAGTAATACTTGTACATTTTTTATTTTGCTTTTGTGAACCTGACTTGTGTTTGTGTAAATTGGTCTGGCTTGCAGGTAGTGGTCTGTACTATGCAGTGCGCTAACACTTACTATAATTGTTGTTGGTCATGTAATGTTGGGGTTTGTAATTACTGTATGTGCAATATATAATATATTCTGAAGATGTATTATCATGCTTATGTGTGGAACTGATTTGCGTAATCGTATGTTGTTGATTTGTTGCATATAGAAATCGTGGATTGTGAATATAGTTGTGGGAGACGCTACGGGGAGATACCGGGTTTGTTGTCGGATTTAACGGATCAAAATGTCAACGAACTGATTTTCGGTGGGTCTAACTGGCTTAAACTGATTGAACTTCGAACTTTATTGGCACATGTGCAATGCGCATATTAAATTTTTCAATAGTTCAGCAATTCGTTTGCGCTAAACATGGTACGGACTTATTTTAACTCATTTTGCAGGATATTATTACTTGAATCTTGAATGTAGGTCCAGTCCTTTTAATCAGGTTTAATGACTTGGACCTTAGTTAACTTACTTGTTAAAAGTTTGGTTTTGGTAGGTTAACTTCTCTACAGTTTTGATAGCATGTAGTCATTGTTATTTGTCCTATTCATAGAAGCTCTCTGTTAATATTATATACTGTATATTTTTAGTGTGTTTGTTGTGGCTATATTTGCAGTCCGACTTTACATTCTTGTATTTCAACGATATTCAAGCAGCTGAACTGGGCCCAACATAATCTGGGGATCACGTGTAAACCCAGATTTCTTAAGCCTAGTTCATAGTAGTGCGGAAGTGTCCGTAGTTGTCCGTGTCCGTGTCCGGAAGGTTGTCCGTAACATTTGTCCGTGTCCGTGTCCGTCAGCAGCATTAATTCATAGTGCTACGGACACTCTACGGACAATGCGTATGCATATAAAATAACACCAACATCTTTGCTGTGCAGCAGACGAGTGTGTGAACGCAAGTTTTAAAAAATCAATAAAAACGTTCTGCACTCATGAAATGCAAGCTGTTTAGCTGAAATTACGACAAATTTAACATTATTTTACTATGCGTGGAGGAATTTTATGTGCACACACGTACACGTGACTATAAAAGCTACAATCTGATTGGCTAATTCCTTACGGACACGGACAAAAGTTGAACAGAATTCAACTTACCTTCCGGACATCCGGACAGCCCTTACGGACACTCACGGACAAATTCTTACGGACATCCGGACAACTGTGAATCAAACTACTCTTACGGACACGGACACGGACTCGGACACGGACAGCTCGTACGGACAACTATGAACCGGGCTTTAATGCACAAAATTAACTACAGGATTGCTTTGTTGAGATGCTAACACACGTAGCCTGGCTTAGCAACTCAAGAAGGAAGAGGTGAATCTGTGCGTTATTATGTGCTCGACCACTTTATGGGCAAAACAAAAAGCATGGAACTGTGCACTGGATTGCACTGCTATGTTGGATATGCTACTTCAATAAAAGAGTGGGTGATTTTTATATTTGGCCGTATGACCAAGCACGGTTATGACTTGCGAGATTGAATCGAAAAACTTCCAGAAGTACATAGTCTTTTCATTTTATAACTTGCAGCATGAGATATTATTGCTTGCAAAAACTTGCCGAAGGCCCGGGCTTGAAGGAAGGTTAATATTTTAATTGAAAACTCTTTATAGATTCTGAGTATATTCTGTCAATTTCCTCTCTTTTTTTATTCTATTTAATACTATATTTATATAACTTGCGTTTGGTTAAAATAAACAGTTCCCACTGCATGTGGCTTTACAAGACTTAATTCGATTATGAATAAAATTGTCGACATGGTAGTTAGTCTTTTTTGTTAAACTAGCATTTGTATATTCCCCGTAGTATGTGTGACAATCACAAAGGGTCTTCTCCAAATTTAGATCTATTAGATTAATTTGTGAATAACAAACATGCTTGAAATTGTAAGGTGATGTGATGAAATTCGGCACATCGCGAAGTAATATCTGTGCTGAACCCAGTTTCAGGTTTATTAAAGGTAGTCAGTCAGTGGTAGATATAGTTCGCAGTCGGGCTGGGTTGCGATTTCTCGACCTGAGGGTTGAGCGGGTCAGTTCGGGTCCTTTAAATATTGCCATTCTGACGATTTTCATAAGCTGATGGACTTGTGGCAGAATGACTACTGGACTGGAAATTAGTGGAGCATATCACTATGTACATATCACGAAGAAACCTTGACAAGAAACTTTGGGTCTTTTCCGTTATTCACGCACCAGTCCAGAATTTGGGATTTACTAAGCCGATTTGAATAATTTTTGCACCAACGGACTCCTCTGGACCTCAGGACTTATTTTAAAAAACTAACTTAATTTTAAAAACATTCAAATTTTTTCAAAAAATGTAAATTTTTGAAATTTTTAAAAATTATAGCGATCCAAGGCTTAAAAATTCTTGTATAGAACACTTTCCTCAGCTCAGAAAACGAAAAATCCGCATTTTGTATAAAATGTTAAATATTTAAATTTAAAAAAAAATATTTCACAACTTGCATTTTTGAAGTCCAGAGGAGTCCATTGGCGCAAACAATATTCATATCGGCTCTGTAAATTCTAAATTCCGGACTGGTGGGGGAATAACGGAAAAGACCCGAAAATTTTTTGTTAGGTAGTTTGTATATCAACTTGACGAGAAGTCGGGTCGGGTCGGGTTGGAATCTTTCTCGGGTCGGGCTAAAAAACTTCGACCCGTTGCGAATTCTGGGTAGTCTGTTGGACTATTCTATACTGAACTTGTTTATTTAGTCAGACTAAACGGGTTAAAAATCGTGCTGCTAAAAATGACATTCCTAATCTTCGAGACTTGTTGGATTTAGTTTTAGTGCGGCATTGGTTTGTATTCAATTCAGAATAAATGTACTTAACGCCGCACACCGTCTTATGGGCAGGGGTGGGCGCGGGTCGTGGGTACCCGCGGGTTAGCTTGAGTTGGGTCGGAAAATTTGAGCCGTGGGTCGACCCGCGGGTACCCACTTCTGGCTGCGCAAGTCAGTAAATTTTTTTCCGACCCGCGAAACCTAAAAAAATTAACATGTCGGTCTCCAATTTTACAGAAATTTGAGTACTGCGTCATAGTGCCATTCGTTAAAAGTACCAATGTACATAAACAATGTACAGATGTACAGTATGCAATTTGAAACCATACATGGGCATCAGCTAGAAACAATCATCAGCTAAAACCATTTAATCATCAGGTATGTAGTTTTATGGCTATAGAGTGGTGGGTAAAAGTGGGTCGCGGGTCGAGTTTTACGGCGTGGGTTGGGTCGCGCCGTCGCGGGTTACCCACGAGTGTCAAGCCGCGGGTTGGGTTGGGGCGCGGGTCGAAAATTCTGACCCGCGTCTACCCCTGGTTATGGGTGACCAATGACCATTGAATTTTTGAAACAAGTTTTTTTACACTTAGCACATGATGGGTGGACACTGTGGACTGCACCAAATCGGTTTAGTTGAAGACTAGTTTAGGAACTCATTCCGTTTTGTAGTTTAGTTGAGATTTAACTAGATCATTTTACCTGGAGTTCGGACTTTTTGGTGCAGTGCACCGCCAATCTGTTAACTTTTCGGATTCTAATCCTTATTTGGTGACAAAAAGCCTATCCATTGGCCATTTGTGAAATTCTACTCATGAATTTTTTTTTTTGGGGGGGGGGAATCATATACGCCTTATTTCTAAATCCACTGCTGTCTGTACATAAATTTCGTCAGTATAATATATGAAGACCTCAAAATTTCATTAGTGTGGTATCAAGCCTGAGCAACTTACGCCACATGAGTGGGTCTTTTTGCGATTTTTTTAAACCCAGATTTGAAGCAGAGAATCCCAGCTGGTCTGGGCAGGCCGATCAATACAGACAAGCCTGAGACAGTGGCCGTATCTCACTGAACTTAGTTCTGAGTCCCATTTTTTTGTACCTGCTTAATAGTTTCTACGCATTCATTATTGCGCATAAATGCCTAGATTGTAATTTAGTGTGTGTTTGTGAGTGTGTATAAATACAGTATTGACATATATATTCATATAAACGTGTAACGGGTTTAAAAATTGGGTTGTATATATAGCCGACATTTTTGTCTACGTCAGTAAGTCTGGAACCTCCTCCTGTATTTGCGGCAGGGATGTTGCCCTCTCCAATTTAGTCCGCTGCCTCCCATTTTGACCACCCCCATTACAGATGAGATGTGCCCCGCATAGCCTGAAATTTTATTCCAAAACAAGGTTTTAAGTTTAACCATTCATGTAACAGCACTAAAGTTTTCGGTACCCTTCTCCCCAATGGTCTGCTAAATTTTGACCCCTCCGACTCAAAGACTTGACGCAATCTTCGCTTTTTCCGACCAAAAAATACGATTTTGACAATTTTGCCTAAAATTGAGGTTAAAATTCCTTGAATTTCGTCAAAAATACCCATTTTTAAGTGCTGAATACACTTTTTTAAATGCTAAAATACACATACGAACGAGATTTTGGCAGACGTCAATATTGCACACTCCGGGATCCTCGCCCCCCCCCCTCTTTTGCGCCTGGCGGCATGACTCCTCTCCCTCTCCTGGGGCTGGGACCGAAATTTGAGGGGAGTCTTCTACCCCATTCCTCATTCCAACTCGTTTTAGCGACTTTCTGATTGTAGCTGTGTATTATTGCGGTATTTGTCATTGTTTAATTTAGTTTCCACAATGCTTTTATTACTTATAAATTTAAAAAATTAAAAATTTAGCCGTGTTTGTTTGCAGAACTGAGTCAGATAGCGTTAGGTATGGGTTGTTGGGGGGACATACCCCCTTGAGTGGCATGGGCAGAGTGGTGGTGAGAGTATATGGAGGAATTATCGCCGAGGTAGCTTTGCAGTGGAGCCACTCCTTGTCCCGGCTAGGAGTGAGAGCTTATCAGTCCCGGGCAGTGTTCGCAGAAGAAGATGAGGCCAGAAAAAAGGACCTCGCGGCACTTGCCTTATAGAGAAGAGAAGAAAGAAGAAAAGCCCCATGCCCATGCCCCGTTAGTAGTGCACACAGCACAGGGAAACTCCGGGTCGAAGTTTACTAGAAGGGGAGGGATGTGAAGTAAGATAGGCCCCTTAAAGTTCTTAAAGGGATTTACGACAGCTCAACATCGGCCCAGTAGCTCAACGGTAGAGCGCTGGTCTGCAGATCCAGAGATGGGTGGTTCGAATCCCCCCTGGGTCATTCTGATGATGATGCTGTCTTTCTTTCGGTAAGAATCCCCCCTCCCTTTCTTGACATATGCTATGCATTTTTTGGAAACTTGGTTGCAGTGTAAGTTTTTTACGCCCAGCCCCTCTTTTTTCTCGCGACCTTCCAATGACTAGTATCTTGTCTCACATTATATACCATGTTTTGTTGTGTCAGCTGTTGTGTGGTATCATGTTTATTCATCCAGTCTACAAGTGTTCCAACTATTTCTCATAAAACTTTAATGTTCGTTGACTAAGCGACCATCACATTTAATAATAGCTCTTTCGATTTCTACAGGCTACGTTTTATCAAACTTTGTAACAACTTTGATTCATAAAATGTCTCTGACATATACACTATAATACTTGACTAATGTGTTTTGTTTTTTGTTATTACATATATACTTGTTTAGAAGACAGGTTTGCGATAACTTTTCTGGAGCCTGAGAGTTAAATCTATACTGATTTTTGCAAACTACCTAGTGAGTAAACGGAAAGTTGAAAAAACGCCCATGTTTTGGCCAAGTATATAATATAATATGTCCTACATAGACGTGGGTATTTTGTCAGTAAGCTGTCTGTGACTTTAACAAACTGTCCAAGATTTCTGCTTTTCAGACTTCTGCTTCATTTCCCCACAGCCCATCGCTAGCTGATGGTTTTCCAGTGATTAGGCTTTTCGAAAAATGTGCAATTAAGCCTTCTAGGTCCTTTACTCGTTTTTTATGGCCAAAACCCAGCCGCATATATTGAGACGTTTTAATGATATATATAATGTTTTAACCCAAGTTTTAATGTCCACGGTTGTGAAACCGGTTCGCTGATACTGTGTTCGCGGACAAATAGCCAGCCGCAGGGACAAAGGCATAATAGACACGCCCAGACGTTGAGGGCATTTGTCGCTCCATCAAATCACGCAAATCTTTATCAATCACATCAACTTTTCATTTATCTGATAGTTTGTTCAGGTCACGGGGTTGAAATTTTAGGGGGGCCTCTACGGCCAAATTTTGGGAACCCTCCCCCCTGATTGACCAAAAATACCCTAAATTTTACGAAATTTTCTAAAATTTTTCCAAAAAGTGCCATGTTTACTAAATTTTGCCAGAATTGTGGGGACCCTCCCCCCGGCCCCTTGAATTTGGGGAGGGGGTCCCCCCCGTCCCTCCCTCATACATGTATGGTTTAGGAATGGACTCTGTTCGGACTAGATTCTAGTCTGTGACCTAACTTATTTAATACAATTGACTCTGATATTCGTTCGTGGAGTCAGCCTGGAATCTATATAAATTTCGCTCAATCTGGGCGTCATGTGCTGAGCATAGGCAGTCCCAGACCCAGCGTTTGTAGCCCATAGGTGGGTTGTTCTGAGCATTGTGGCTCATAAATTACTAGCTTTTTGCGCCGCTCCACAGCCATTAAAATGTGACACAGGCATTAGCAGACAAACAAACGTACACACTTTGTGTTAGCTCTATTGTGAGACCCTGGAACGTGAAAATTAAGCTTGGCTGGGTTTGAAGCTTTACCGACCAGACCTATGCTTTTCCTTATGTGTGCTGTTATTTCGAGTGCGGTGCTGTACAGTTCATATAACTAACCCAGGAGTTTTTTAATTTGTTTTTTGTGCATGTGTCTCTCATTTGTGACATCATTTTAGCAGAAAGTTGAAACCGTATGTAAAATTCTTGTACATTTGGAAGGCTTGTTCAAGTTTTAGAATGTCTATACTTTACCTTCTCACAAATTGTATATATACACCAAGCAAGCAGAATGTCTCGTTTTGTGCTTCTTTCCAGCCCTCGTCTGCGACAGGATTCATGTTTACTTGTTCTTCGTTGTTTCCGTCAAGGCTTGCGACGTTGCAAAACTAACTTTTTCAGCTGTAAAATTTTGGTTGTTTTGTAATTTTTTCATATTATGCGGTATATACATTCCGTAATCACTGTAATAATAAAGTTGTTGTAGTCCACTTCTATTACCCTACGCATGAGTAAGAACTGTAAATATTGGAACTGGCGGAAATTATTTGGGCAAAAGTTTTCATCAAATTTAGTTCCATGATACAAAGAAGTTGAGTGGTGCACTTGCTACATACATACGTATCTGCTGTTAATACATTTGCAACACAATGCAATACTCGTAGTCAAGTGACTGTATACTGTTAGCATAGGTCATTATTTGTGGATTTTGAGAGTTGGAAAATGTTCAAAACTGCAATAGTTTTCAAAATGCAATTTATGCCTCCGCAATGCAACAAAAACTGGCGTACAATAGCTCTTTATTGGAGCATAGGCTGGTGCTTTTATTGGATGGGGGTGGTATGACTTACTGAGGTCAGGAGGTCACCCGCAAATGGGTCCTCTACGTGACAAAAGTGCTCAAGGCAACCAGTTTTCGAGGAATCCCAGTCCCCCCTAATAGAGGGATGTTATGCTTACTCCTTATTCAAGTTGACCCCCCTGAGTTGTGGTGCAGAGAATATATAGTTGCATTCCAGCGCATAGGCCACTCAGCTATGTTGTTGCGTTGTTGACACTGTGGCTTAGAGTTGCCGGCCAGATGTGGAAACCAACCAGTTTGTTCAGGTAGGCCGCACAATCTGCACATTGCACAACACCATGGCCTATGTATTCACTAATTAATCACTAAACACACACTTAGGTGATAGCACTGCCACTGGGTGATACGTTTGAAAATAAGGCTGCTTGTGGCTTCTGTTTTAGACGACAGTGCGAGGAATTTAGATTCTTGTATTCGAAATTAATTGTACTATACTAACTGTACTATTGTTACGCTTGCTTATTATTAATTCGTCAAAGCACTAGTACCTAGTAACTTCTAAGTCAGTCGTGTTTTAAAAAATGAAAATTAGTTTAGACAATTGTTTTGTTTTTTCGTGCGAAATGCACATTCATGCGCTACGGGCTATGTTATTCAAGAAGAATTAAGATGACAAATTATATAAACATACTGATTCATTTTCATCGCGTTTATGTATAAATAAGTATATAGATGAGCAGATTGATTTTGGTAGAGTTTAGTGTTTGTGTACGTGATATTTCTCAAACTCGTGGATGCTCTATGGGAGTGTGGGTTCATTCGTATACCTCAGCCAAAGAATTTCTTTTTAAGCTACTTTTACATAAATACATATGTTGAGACTTTAGAGTATATATTTTTAACCGACTAAAACCTGTTTCACACGGATGGCTTTTCGTGGGGATCCACACGTGACCGTATGGGAGGTTCCCAGGGTTGGCACTCTCGGTCTCGGTCTCGTCAAAAACCTGAGACTTGGCTGGTCTCGGTCTCGGTCTCGGTAGGAAAACCGAGACCTGCCATAGGGTGGTCTCGGTATTTCAGATGAGACTTAAAGTTTTCAAAACTTCCTAAAGTTACGAAGATGTTTTTTGATAATGTTGAGTTTCTCGCAACTTCGCAAGTCATACACTCATACCTCATAACCTAAGGGTCATTTTTTTGTAATTTAATTACAAATTTTTCATAATTCAAAGTATCTCAAAAAATTTTGAAATTGAAACTTGAAAAAAAGGTCCTCCAAGGGCTGGTCTCGGTCTCGTAGGTCTCGTTTGGGTGGTCTCGGTAGCCTGGTCTCGGTCTCGGTGTCGGTTTCGGTTGCAAACCCGAGACTTGCCAACCCTGGAGGTTCCCCTGCGTGCCAGTGGTGATTCGAATGGGACGTGTGGGATCCCATGGGGAAAATTTTCTTGAATTGAAAGTCCACTCCATGTGAAACAAGCTTAGGTACATACGTTAAAATTTTGCCCAAGAATCCTGTCGGCCAGGGTGCAGAACGCGCGCCGTGGTTGCCCGTAACACACGTCGACCCCTGGAGCTCACCCTCAGACCTGAACAAATGTAGTCGCTTGCTTAGGTTGTCGTTTGTCGTGCTGAAGCGCTAAGTAACGGAAATGAGCACCGCATCAACGCAAAATCAGCTAGCTGCACTGTAGTTCCTCAGGGCAGACTGACTAAACGAAACGCGCAGGTGTCAAAATCAGAAATAAACAGTCAAAAAATACAGCTCTCGTTAAACTCTGACTTTGAATTTTGTTATATACATATTTGTATGTACTTACTACATATGTATGTATACTTACGAAAATTTATGTGCTTTTCACCATTTCACAAATTTTTAGTGCAGTTCAGTAGATTGATTTTTTACCAGTAGCGACTTCAGTCATAAACTAAGGTAAACCAGTCGGCTGCCTAGGTGAATAACTTGAGAAAATTTTATGATACTTTAATTACACTTTTTTGCACATTTAGTCGGTCGTTTAATTTACATTATTTTCTTCTGCTGGGGTTGAAACTACTTTTGAAACTAAAGTTCTGCCGAGTTTGTAGCAGTATATATATACACATTATATATGTTGGCTTGTATATATGTATTTTTAACTCCATCTTTTTATTATAGCAGCAGCTGTATTTTTTCATTTATATATTTGCAGATATTCAGTATATACTCACACACATTTCGATTAACACACGAGGTACACAAGTTGAATTTTGCAACAAGAATATTTAAAAAAAAATCGTATTTATAGTAAAAATCGTTAGGATCAAGAGTGTGAAAGTAAAAAGTAACATCTTTCTGTAGTTCTGTACTGACTTTGTTTTCAAGTGCATTTATACTTTTTTACAAAAATTCTAAACTTGCGGTTTTTTTCGTGTTATAGGTGAAAGTTCTCATAGCAGCTTTAGTAACGTTTTGATATGTGTTTTGCCATTAAACATTCATTTAACCGTAGTGTTACTAGCAAAGAGTACTTATTTTGATACAGTTAGAAGTGGGGGGCATTTATAAGTTTTGAAAAGGAACTGTTCTTTTATACTTTAAATTGATTCATTAAATTAGGGCAGTTAAAATGGTCGAAAATAGTGCCGACCTTTGTGGACCCCCTCCATTAACTTTGGTCGGGAGAGTGTGCAAAAGTTGCTCAAGGTCAAATGATTGAATTTGCATGAAATTACAGTTCGTCTGTGCGGCTTAGAGAGCCTCCCATAGTTGAAACTGGTTTTTTGACTACCTGCCGCCGTGTTTAGTGTATTCGCACAATTTTTGTCAAAATTAATTTGCTGTGTCTACATGCGGGTATCTACCCTTTTACCTGATTTAAGGTGTTTTTGTGATTTTAATAAGTCATTTTAATAGTCAGATTTTTTTACATCTAAATGAGGATTTTGGTATATAACATATTTTATACACACGCAGACGCCACGCAAGCATGTATACATATACATACATGCAACGGGGTCTAAGTTTTGGGGGGCCTCTCCGGCCAAATTTTGGGCACCCTCACTTCCTGATTGACTAAAAATACGTTTACTTTTAGAAAAAATTCAAATTTTTTAAAAAAGTGTTTACACCGTTTTGTTGGCTCTTATTTTCGAGATCCTCCCCACGGAGGTTCCCCCACATCCCCTCTCTTACATGTATGCACGCAAGTTTTTCTCCTGGTTTTATTGCACATATTATTCAGGATTTGGTTTTATTGCACATATTATTCAGGATTAAATTTATTCTGTTAATAAATGCGGCACGTGTTTTTCATAAGTTTTGTATCACTTAGTATATATTGGGCGTGTGGTATATAATTCCTCATTTTGGAACCCCTTCCAGATCTGCAGCTTGGGGCAAACCGTGCTCGGCACTCATTTTCGGACTTCGGTTCACTTCTATCTCTGCCATGTGAAACATTTTCACTAATTAAGCCTATTTTTATTTCATCAATTTCCATGGCTATAAAATGACCATATTTATGGTATGTATATATACCGTTAGCTGTCGGGGGCAGCCCTTCCCTCCACCTGGACCAAACCATTATCAACGGCGTAGCCAGGATTTTGAAAAGGGGGGTGTCGCACCTTGTCCGCTTTTTAGCTGCGGCAGCCCCCCGAATCAAATTATTTTTACACTATTTGGCGAAGTGGTTTACATAACAAAATGTAATTTTGGTCATTTCAATTAAATAAAGTCACTGTTGCGGGGGAATCAACGATTTTTTACACTTTTTGGCGAAAAGTTTATATACGTTACAAAATGTAGTTCGTGGTCATTTATATATATGTAGTCGTTGTCAGTGGCTTATCCAGAAAAAAGTTTCGGGGGGAATGATTTTTCTATTTTTTGTAATGGGTTGAAGTGCACTTTTTAATAATTTTAACACTTAAATTCGCATTGCACCGTTACCAATAAATCACAATGTTGCAGGAGTCTGGGGGCGGTAGCCCCTAGAAAAAATTGGCGATTTTTTCAATTTCAAGGCCTAATTTGGTCAACTGCGGACGTATCAGATATTATTTCCGACAGGAAAATTAAAACATGGGAGCGTCACATCAGAGTACATATCTGACCGTGTATTACACAAGTAAATTCTGCATTATGTACTCTTGTAGACATGCATAGGCTTTGATGAAAGATAATAAAAAGTAATACATAGCAAGCCACAGAGTTTCAGGGGTCTGGGGGCGGCAGCCCCCAGGAAAAAAAATTTCAAGAAGTTTTTCATTTTTAGGACAAATTTGGTGAATTGGAGACGTATCAGAATTTGTTTTCGGCCGGGTGATAAAACTCAAAGGGGGAACCCTTGTTAACAATTTCTTCAGGTTCAACCAAAAGGGGGGTCGCCACCCCCGCGACCCCCCCCCCCTCTTGGCTACGCCCTTGACCATTATATTCCATCAACCCTATTTCACTTGAGCCGCATCCTAAAATTGTCGCCGCCATCATGCTTACCACGCCTGTCCCTGATATGCTCATTTATCAGGCGATACTCATTTATATATCAGTTCTCTTGCATTATACCTCAGCCTTCAGCTGTGAGGTCATAAGTTCAAGTCTGCGTCACTTCTCCATATCAGCTCTAATCCAACTTAGCTGCTCTTAGCCTGAGTGTGTGGTGTGTGTGTATGTCTCTAATTTATAGCCGTAGCCTAGGCTGGCTGGCCTCAGGTTGCTCATGCTATTCTAAGTCAGTTCTGGCCATTTTGTCTGTGTGCTATATTGATGCTTTGCATTTCTAGAAAGTCACAATTTGCCAGCTCCGAAGCTTTGAACAAATCGCCCTCCGCCATCATGACCTGGATTGACTGGAACGTCGGGGTATGGCCAAGCTCATTTGCATATTCATTAAATTGACTAATTTATATAGTGAATATTATTGCCAGTGACCAGGCATTTATACATACCAGTAGTTATAACTTTGGACCCATTACTGTACCCTGTAGAGAGTTTCGAATCGAGCGAGTTATGTAACAAGCCATTTATTGACCTGAAAACGAAACGGACTCATATAATATGTTCCTCACAATTAGTCGAGCCAACCCAAACGGACTTGCTTTGGTCCAGTGATAGTTTCGGAACTTCGTCTGACATTGAACTCCTGTAGTGCAGATCCTGCGACAATTATATATAGTTATAGTTGCGACTGAAAGACTAAAAATACAACCAGTTGTGCAGAATATACGTGACTGTATTTACAACTGTTTTTTTCATACTATCTTACGCCAATTTCTCTGTTACAAGCTGACAAGTATGAACCAAGCTTAAGCCATCAATAGCTAATTTTCCAGCCCATCTAGTATTATTTCAGAGCCAAGGCACCGTGAAGCCATTCCCACATTTCAACGCAGTCAGCGATGCAGAAGCCTTGGAGGCAGCCATGCGTGGGAAGGGTAATTGCCTCAATAACATTATTATTACACTACAACTGCAACGAAACTAGAATTGCTATGGGTCTGGTGAAAACCGTCATAAATAGATTCAGAAGGGAGTTCGTAGAGTATATATGCAATTATGCATTGCCTAATTTCAGTTGTTTGGTAGTTGTGGTCCCCCCACCCTGCTGGGCCCGGTTTCATAAAAGATCAGTTGCGATTCATTAGTAACACTTATGTAAGCTAGAAAATGAGTTATAACTTTGGGTTTACAAAACTTTTCTGTAGGAAACTTTCACAACATATTGCTAATATGTTAGATAATGTGTGGGTAAAAATTAGTAACGTTTGCTTGATGCAGTCAAAAGTTTAGCTAAGTCAAAGTCATTCATTAGTCTCAAATATTAGTAAATATTAGTGGCTTGAAAAAATTCACTAATATTGGCAACTAATGAATGACTTCAAGTTAGCTATATTTTTCACTGGATAACGTGACTTTTTTGAGATTTTAACCACACGTCATGCATTATATGGGCAACATGTCAAAAAAATTTTCAGCAGAAATATTGTGTAAACGCAAATTATACACCATTTTCTATGTTGCATCAGTGTTATATACTAATGAATAGCAATTCACTGTTTATGAAACCCGGCCCAGGTGTCAGATGTTACGAATTGCGTATGTATTCGTATTGCGTGTGTATTTGGGCAGCTAAGGAATCAGGGGTTGTGGACTGAAGGAGGTTGGGGCAACTACGCCAAACTTAAACCATAGACCGATTCGGAGGGGGGGGGCACATGGTGGTAGGAGCTTCTTCGCCCCCCCTTCCAATCTCGTAGTGCTTGGGAGTTAACGTCGTTTGTCCTTTTTAGCCCCAAATTGAATGAAAAATGCGGCATATCCTTTCTACCCGAAATCAGAACGGTAAACAGTTTCTATTGATTGATGTGTGTGTTTTTAGGCTGCGATGAGAAAACGGTCCTTTCCATTCTGTGCTGTCGCTCCAACAGTCAACGGCAGCAAATCAAACGAACTTATAGGAATAAGTACAACAAGGTACATACTTATACGTACACTACATAGATACATTTGGCATAGACAGAGAAAGCATCAATCGCTTGTGTTTTTGAGGGAAACCGTTCCTTCTTACTTTTGCAATTCAAGTCCTCAATAACACAATTTGTTCGGGTGTCTGCAAAAGTAGCCCAACTATGTAGCGTAAACAGAACAGAAGGGCGGTAACTTTGCAGCTGTCTCATGCCCCAAAAAAGCCCAGTATATCCAGATGTGCATGGGGGAAGGAGAAAAGAAGGTGCCCTGAAATTAAAAGTTCGACCCCGATGCACGATTGCTATGGGGAATAAAATGCTCCAAAAATGGGCGAAAAGTGGAAAAATGGCGAACCTATTGTCGGTTGTTGTCTATCGGAGAACGGCGTGTGGCTCAATTTATTGTCTGTTTCAGGAGCTAGCCAAGGAGCTGACAAAGGAGCTCAAGTCTGACTTTGAGAATTTCATCGTGTCCCTGCTCTACCCGCCGGAGGAGTTGGACGCCGCCGAGCTGAGAAAAGCCATGTCGGTCAGTTGTCCCCGACCTTTTCATCAAAAGCAGAGTCAAAAAATGTTTCGACATTCGACCAATCTAAAGTTTTCAACGACGAACATTTTGCTTCCATAGATTTGGCCTTAGATGGTTACGTGCACAGATAAGGCCCGGTTCCTACTGGACACAAATAGAAATTAGGCAAGGATTTAGTGGTAGAATCTATGTGAAGAGGGTCAAATTTACGACCGAAAGAAACGCCTGTTCCGCTTTTTTTGTGAAATTTTTGTTAAAGATTTATTACATTTGATGCCTGAGGGCACTAGGGCAGGCATATGAATTACTTCTTGGATCATATTAACTACTTTAATAACTGAACATACGCGAAGTAGAAATGGTAAGTCGAAAATTATATCACAGACTACAGATCATGAAGTACAAAGTTTTTGAAATTGATCTATGGTTGACTTATGATGAGTATTGTTGTGGTTTCAGGGCCTCGGGACGCGCGAGCATGTGCTCATTGAAGTCATGTGCTCTCGAACGCCCGAAGAAATTCAAAATATGAAATATGCTTATCGTCATTGTGAGTTTGACTTGACAGTACCAGAATGCTTTTTTCACTAATAAATTCTGTTTGCAGTTTAGTTACCATCGGCCCAAGCATTTTTTATTTATATCGAATTTCAATTCGAACAATTCCATTTTAATTTAATGGATAACCTAGCGAGGAGATTAGCAGCTTAGTCCTGTTGACAACCATGTTTTGTTTTTACAATAATTTTTTAATATTTTGTTTTAGTATTTGCTCGCGATGCTAAAGAAGATCTCTCCAGTGAAACTAGCGGCGATTTCAGACGACTCATGGTGGCGCTGTGCAAAGTAAGACTTAGTGGTTGCTTTATATTTTTATTTATTTTATTTATGTTTTAGAGGATTATATTAATTGTACTGCTAGGTAAAGTTACACACTGACCAGTATGATATATATTATCAGTGCTGTTGCAGTGCCAAGTCTAGGTATCATATTATAGTCCTGAGTATCATGAAGATACCATAAAACAAGCCAAGTTGTGCAACTTGTAGAGTGCCAGCCTCGCAAGCTGGAAGTGAGTGGTTCGAATCCCCCCATGCTGATTAGTGTTTTCTGTGGTGTTTCAGGCCGACCGAGATCGCGGCTGGCGGACGGACTCTGCCCGAGCAAAAAATGACGCTGAAGTAAGTCCGGTTCGGTTACCAAAAATCATTCTCAGCTCAGAAATAGTAGCCGTTTTTCTGGGTTTTTATGCCATTTTTTAGTAAAATGTAGTATTAATTGCTGTTATTATTACGGTTGAGGCCTATCGAGTAAGAAAGTAATTTCCTCTTGGTCCCCTGTCAGGCTGCGTCTGCGTGAACTTCACTAGCAAACACTGAAAATAAACACAATAATTATGCTGTCTTGTGCGCGTAGGCTCGTGTTCTGGGCTAGCCCGAGGACAGGCTGACTACGCGAAACTAGCAAAAAGTATTAAAGTCAGGGGCATTCCGTGAAAAGTAATATTTTACGTTATATAATACTCAGCTGATTGGCCTCTTTCTAATGCAGTATCGGCCAATCAGCAGCTCTATAGTCTGACCACAAATTGCTGAACCCTGAGAAAAAACCGGTGGCGTGATTTTTTCCAACTACTTGCTTAATACTCTTGATGATTGAAATTAGTTCTTTTTATAATTTAACCATGTACCTATTTAGTTTTCTCTCAGAGTTAAGCATTTTTTGGTCAGACTTAGTTATATATGTTCCCCGTGTTCCTTTTAGATCCTGTTCAAAGCGGGGGAGCAGAAGCTGGGCACGGACGAGGCCAAGTTCGTAGACATTCTGTCCTCGCAAAACTTCGCCCAGCTCCAGCTGCTGTTCGCGGAGTACGAGCGGCTGAGGGGACACGACATCGAGACGGCCATCGCCAAGGAGTTCTCGGGGGACATCGGAAAGGGCCTCGATGCCATTGGTATGGCTGTCTCTGCTTGCTCCATAGCTATATAACACCAAGAGTGCATAATAGGTCTCACTCTATATTGAAGAAGAGTGATACACTCTCCTTCCTGCCTGTGTTCTAGGCGCGCAGATGCGCTGGTCGTTTTCTGTATACATGTAGCACAAAACGGCAACATGTAGCCAGAAAACGACCAGCGCATCTGCCTGCGCTAGAACACAGGCAGGAAGCAGAGTGTCTCACGTAGATAACACGTAGATTATATTCGGTTGAAAAGTAGACTTGTAGTCGGTGAGCCAGCGTAGAAACACTGACTATAGTATTCGTATAGCCATGATTTTGACATCTTTCGAAAGTCTGGCTGGAATATTGGTAAATTCTGAGGCCATTAACAAGTGCGTTATTCTCATAATACTCCTAGTGATTAGTTGAAAATGGTTCTGTTTGCAGTGAAGTCAACTGTTTCATCTTTATTGTCAAACTTTTGGTTTACTTTCTTGAGCTGGCAACTCATCTTCTGCGGAGTATTTTTGTATAATAATAGGCATTCACTTTATGATAAACGCTGATTATGCAACTAATATAATATCCTATAGTAATTGTACTTTTTTTCAGTGAAATGTGTGAAAAACCGACCTACTTACTTCGCTGAACGTTTCCAAGCTGCCATGAAGGTACTGTTTTTTTAATTTTTTAGGATCGTATCTAATTCGCGCTTTGATTTAGGATTAAAGTTTGACTGATGCAGACAGAAAATTACGCCAAGTATTCTTTATGCATAATATTGTCAATTTTCGGGCGATCGTACGTCGTACTAGTATAAGAATCTCGACCATCAATAATTTGTACATTTTGAATCCATGCTGAGCTTACTCACTCCGACTGAATGTTGTCGGGATCAGACAAGATGCGAGTATGCAAACCTTTGGATGTTGACGGAATTCGTCTGTCTAGTCTCAGAAGTTCAGATGGTTTTACAGAATGCAGATGGGTGTAGACTGTTTCGGTACAACATAATATTATGCAGATAAGCCGCAGAGAAATTGCCCAAACAGACTGTATAACTCATAAATCACACAAAGGAACTGGACATGGCCTTATGCAAATGAGGCTATGAGCTGTGGTGTGTTTTAGGGCGCGGGGACGGACGAGGACACTCTGACCCGCCTGACCGTCAGCCGCAGCGAGATCGACATGAAGGAGATCGCAGACGAGTTCCAGCGACTCTACGGGAAGAGTCTGGACAAAACCATCGAGGTACTCCCTGCCAAGTTTCAGCTGAATAGTGTCAGTGTGTCATACTCTTCCCTATTATGTACTCTTGTTGATATATAAACTGGGGTATTTCCTATATTAAACTTACAGTTGACTACATGTTTCTAAATGAGTTCAGGCTGGTTAAGGTGGTAGTGTCGCCAAAGCAGTTTTGCTCAGAGGCTGCAAAATGAGAACTTTTTGCTTTGAAATTGTACGTTCACTGAGAAACTAGTGAAATGCCATATGGTGTCAAATAAATACTGCCTGACACTGGACTGCCAATATCTACCAATATTTTTAACCAATCACCATTTGTGAGCCAGACATCACACAATAGAGACATAAAAGTTCAAAAAATCAAGCCAGATATTAGATTGGCCAGCTTGTGAAGTACATGTAATGTTTTGACGCACGATTTTTTGCCACAAATAAGAAAAATGAAAAATGAAGGTTCGTTTTTCTTTTGATTTCAAAATAAATGTCTAAATTTTTTACAATTTATCATTATTGCAGTGAGTACTTTACAGGTTACGCACAGTTTCACAGTTCAAACAGGCATTACTCCACAACCACTTAGGCAATTTGCACTAAATTTTGTGTGCATAAACTAGAGCTTATGTGCTTTTACTTTGTGTAAAAAATCTAAACAAAAAGTTTTTTAATTGTGACGAAATTATCGAATGTGAATAGGATTTCAAAATTTTCATTTCATTTTTCCGACTTTGCGACCTCACTGCTAACTGTATGCTCCATCAATTTTTCTGAAACTTGGCAAAAATATTTGCCTTGAAACATGTTTTTAGAATATATAAAGAACAATGACCTATCTTTCACTGAAAAAGTTTTATAGTCGCGCAAAATCGACTGCTTTCGCGACACTACCCCCTTAAACATCAGAGGACTATAATTATTACACACTTAGTGTACTTGTTGGACTTTACGGAGCAATGCATCAAACAGTAAAGACAATTATTGTAATAGAGATTATGAAAGGTTACTGTGCACTTTATTTCAATAACTATAAACGACTGTTGCTGTTTGTTGTTTCAGTCTGAGACGAGTGGCAAGTTCAAGGACGGGCTTCTGGCTTTGGTGCGCGGCGCCTTCAACTGACCCCGCCCGCGCCTCCCATCATCTCCACATATTTGATTCCGCCAACGGGCCTACTCTAATTTCCAATTGCTGCCAGCTCTGCTATATTTCATTTTGTTTTAGCTTTGCTTTTTGATCATTATTATATTATTATATAATATTATTTTATTTTATATTATTGTTTTTGTTAATATATTGCTAAATGGGCAAAAAGTGAAACTTAAGCACCTTTTTTGCATTAAGCGTTTTTGAGAAATTATAAGTAAGTAATGTCTGCGAGACATGGTCCGCAAGCCAAAGAAAAAAGGATAATCTTTTTATTCAACTTAGAAGCGTAGTGTCGTCGTCTAGCTCACACACAAAATCATTTTTGCCCTTTATTGGAGAGTACAGAATCTGTTAGTGCCTGCTTAGTCTGTGTATGTGAATTAATTATAGGACATCATTATTTTTCAATGAATTTATCACGTTATGTACTTTTAAATATTTATATCTGTTTCACAATAATTGTCACTGTTAGGGTTAGCTTTGGCAAATATGGAAAGAGTGACGCACTTTCTATTGCCCCATTAAAACTGTGGCCACGTATAACCATTTAGCTACTAGGTGTAAATTCTGACTGACGCAACTGCGCTGGTGTGCACTCACCAAAAGCAGCAACCATCTGCTGCGCTGCTTCAAAAAAACACTCTTTCTATCATGTATTCTCTTGTTAGTAATTAGTAACATTATTGACTCAGCTAAACCAGAGTGCTCTGCTGGAGGAGTACACTTGTCCGTTAGTTGGATATGAATAATTGTGCTTTATTTATTACTCCTGGTTTTTAAAGTAAATAATTTTAGCATTTTTAAGTTCGCACCAATCAACACTGGAACGTATCCAAGACATCTTTTGCGTTGCAGGAGTGAGCTCAATCAAATCTTTGCCCCAAAGTTCCAGTGTTTAGTTTGCTTTAGTAGATGAGTTAGTAACAACATTAACATACATCTGCGGACAAGTGTGGAGTGGTTTGTCAAATTGCCCACTGCCTCGCTTTGAATCGTGTGTTATTGTTTGTGCATTGGTGAATAATAAAAATTTGCCTGCTGTCGCTTGTCTGTCTGTCTACCTACTGCTTACATTCTAGTTTAGATGTAACACTGGTTTGCACCGAAACACAGTATATTAGTTGAGGAATAAGAATTATAGAATATAAAACGCGGTGCTGGCTTATTTATAGGAAGATGTCAGTAAGATGAATGAATGTTAACAGGAAAAGAATAAATACACAATTTGCACAAGAAGGCTATAAAAATTTCCAAAAAACACTGTAATGCACGTAGTGGTTTCGGGCTAAACCATCCGGAGGGATGAAATACCCCGGGGTAAATCCTCCCCCGGAGCTGTAGGTATTAATGTTTATTTATCCGGCAAAATGAAAACTCACGCCAATAGTAGTAAATGACCACAGTCATTGATTCATATATACAGTCGTATGTCCGTTCAGCCGGCATAATTTATTAATCACGACACTAATATATACTATTTAAGATCAGCTTGTGGTGCGATTTTCCCGGCTGAGCGCACATACGGCTGTAAGTGTAAATGGAGCCTTAAGTGTTTATGAAGAGTGCGGTGAGGATGGGCGCGGTGAGCATCCAGCTGCGTTGCCCGGACAGACTGGGCCCGGCCAGGTAGAAGTCGACGGTGTCCCAGCCGTTGCAGTCGTCGCCCTCGCAGCACCACGTGCACGTCTTCTGGGATATCCCATAGCCCATGAACACACACGCCGGCTTGCAGTCCTTCTCGCAGTCGCGACGGATCGACAGGAACACTGATGACTTCCAAATCACTTCCGCCTGAAATAGGAGGGGTAGGGCGTAGGGGAGACTAACTGCCCGTCACCACCAACCTTTTCTCAATGAGTGTTTATCAGACAGTTTTACTACCATGCATAAAAACACTTGAATCTGATTTATGCTAAGCAAAAAGCTGAAATTTCCCAAGGTTTGGCCAAAACTGTTGAACACTGCGACAAAATAAAACATGTGATTCATTTTATTACGTGAAAACACCGATTTCAGCCATAAAACATCTACCTATTCTAGGGTTTTATATCCGATACGAGCCCGCGCCAGCCAGAGCCGACTATTTATTGGCCGCTTAAGGGGGTAGTGTCGCGAAAGCAGTCGATTTTGCGTAACTGTAAAACATTTTTAGAAAAAGATAAGACATCGTTCTTTATATATTTTGAAAATATATGTTAAGGCAAGTATTTTCGCAAAGTTTCATCAAAATTGATGCAGTATACTGCTTGCAGTGAGGTCGCAAAGTCGGAAAAATTACGTTTTAAAAACCTATTCACATTCGATTTTTTCGTCGCAATTATCAACTTATTTGTTTAGTTTGTTTGCATAGACCAAAAGGACATATGTTGTAGTTTATGCACGCAAAATTTAGTGCAAATTGCTTGAGTGGTTGCGGAGTAATACCTGTTTGAACTGTGAAACTGTGCGTAAACAGTGAAGTACTCACAGCAATAATGATAAATTGTGAAAAATTTAGACGCTTATTTTAAAATCAAAAGAAAAACGAACCTTCATTTTTCTTTTTTCTTGTTTGTGGCAAAAAAACTGTGCGTCGACACGTTATGTGTGCTTCACAAGCTGGCCAATCTGATATCTGGCTGAATTTTCATGTCCCTATTGTGTGATGTCTGGCTTACTAATGACGATTGGTCCAAGATATTTGTCAATATTGATAGTGTGATGTCTGGCAGTAATTATTTGATACCATACAGCGTTGGACTAGCTTCTCATTGCATGTACTACTTCAAAACAAAAAGTTCTATTTTCACAGCCTATGAGCAAAACTGCTTTCGCGACACTACCCCCTTAAACTATCGATTAAAAGTAAAAAAGCCTATGGACATTTTGTCGCCTAAGTTTCGGCTCAAAAGACATGATAGTACATTTGAAGGGAGGGAGTCTGACCATGCAGTATTTCTCGGCAATGGTGCAAAGTCGCCGTGAGCCCTCGCCGGCGTCGAACTGACTGCGGACGGTGCAGGCGTGGGGAGCGTCGTCGGACGAGCAGTGGAAACAGCTCAGCCGGTCTTGGCTTATGTCGGGGGTGGTGCACCGCTGGGCCGGGGGTGTGGGGGATTCGGTAAAGACCGTCGATGTTTTCGCCATTGAAGTGGTTTTTGGTGGTGGTTCCTTGTCGGAATTCATCGGTGATAAAGTCACTATTTTTTGGCTGACACACTGATAGCATAAAGAAAGGATAATCAGCAAAGGTGAAAGCATTGTGGAAGTGGGGTTGCAGAACTCCAAGAATAGGATTTGCGTGTAAATTAAGTCTCCAGGGGTTTGGCTAACAATTTAGTTTTAATGTCTTTATGCGTGCAGTGTTAAAGAAAAAGCAAAAGTGAAAGATCAAGATACAAATGACCTGGTGGAAGCTAAACTCTCACTAAACAGTGACTACTACCTTTCTACTGTTAAGAAATAGTAGGTAAGAGAGGGCACCTTTATTTATATATATATATAATACCTGTCTTAAAACAACAGTGCAATAACTAACGTCAATAACTAAGTGCACGCTGCTAGATTCACAGCGTGCATCTAGAATCTAGTTATTATTGCACTCCTGTAGGCGTGCATCTTAGTTATTGACTTATTGCACTGTATATTTCAAAACAGGTATATCATAAGTATGTTATACATAGCCTATCACTTTGTATAACTCCTTGGCCGATGTACCCCATGCTGCAAATGCGCTGTACAAGTTCTTCTGCACGATCCAGCGTGCGTACAAGTACTTGTACGCACGCTGCACCGTGTGTACAAGTACTTGTACCGCACGGCACTTGTACGGCACGCTAAATACTTAAAACCTCAGAAACCCGGGAATCGAACCAACGCCATAAAAACAAACAAATTATAATTCACGACATCTTACCTACTGAGCCACCACTGCTCACACTCACTTGACTAAAAGTTGTCTACTCAATAAAACTGTACACATGTAAATATCATGGTGTTGAAGCTAAGCATTGTAATTAATGTATGTATAATATGTGGCATGGAAATAACAAACAAGGCATTTAGCCTTAAATCTGTAGCTTGCAGTAATTTCGTACGTAAGTTACGGTAGCCTATTATGTACAAACTTAGCACTGGTTTTAGCAGTATCACCCGAGGGAGCTGTTGCCTAGTGGTTAAGGCGTCTGACTATGGATCAGAAGTACATTGTATGTGGGTTAGATTCACATGGTGCACATGGAGGGTATGTGGGAAGTACAGCATTGACTTTTTTGCAAATTCTTTGATTTAATTTTTAAGTCATATTTAGATTTTAAGTCGTCATACAAGTACTTTATAGCACGATCGAGCCTGTTTTCATACATCTGAATGCGCGCGTGCAGGGAAACCCTCGTGCGTGGCACTCGTGCGCTTCGCGCACTCGTGCCACGCACTCGGCGTTTCCCTCGCACAGCGTGCGTACAAATACATGAGAGCACGCTAGACCGTGCTACAAAGTATAGGTACTTGTAAATGTGCACTCAACGTGAAGCCCGCGTGCATAAACTCGTGCGCTGCGCGCACTCGTTCATGCACTTGGCGCTTCACGTTACAGTGCGCAAAAATTACTGAGTGCACGCTACATCGTGCTATAACTTAAGGCCTAGCCTATTCACACGAGGGCGCATTTTGCTCCATGGCGAAGCTCCATGGCGTAAGCCATAGCTCATGAGCGGGCGCACGTTACAGTGCGTATAAATTACGAAGTGCACGCTACATCGTGCTATAACTTCAGGCCTAGCCTGTTCACACGAGGTCACATTCTATTTTCACACTGCCTGCTGCATTATTTCACACAATGCAGTGTGCAAGTGTGCGTGCGCCCGCTCATGCGCCCGCTCGTGCGACCGCTCATGCGCCATGCAATGCGCCCGCTCATGCGCCCTCGTGTGAATTGGCCTTTACACTTAGTAGTAGCCTACATAGTACAAACAGGGACCAGGCGGTATTATGTATATCCGCCCATCTCTGAGCTGTGGATCTACCTTTTGACTTTTGAGCTTCTGGGCTGAGCTGCCGGTATTCTCTTTAAAAAGCCGTCTTACTTTACACTTGGCAGTTGGCACCAACGAGCCATAGATAACCGCTCAAACATTGACAAAGTTTGTAATTATATATTCGTGTTACTGATTTTTGTTCCTTCTAGAGAAGGAACTGTTTTGAAACCAACTCTGCGCATTGTAAAAGTAGCAGCTACATTCTGTTATGCGCATATGATTAACACGTAAAGTTAGTATGGGAGCTGACTGACTTTTTTTGTAAACGGCGTTTTTTCACAACTTTGAATAAAACATTTGTGAAAACACTTGTTCAGTCAGGTCTTAAAATTGTAATTTTGATTGATTTCTTGTTATTTAAAATTCGAAAAACGCTGTACATTAAATTCACGAAAAACTGACGTAGTTTTTGTTTACCTGGGCGTTTATTTAGCAGAAGACTTTAGAAGAAGCTCGGTGACGAGTCAGGACCTGCCTCATGTTTTGTCACCACTTGTGTCTCTTGTTTCCACTCTTTTAAACCGGCGAATCAGCCAATAAAATAACCCATGTTACAAAACGTCAATTGAAATTGCGCACTCACGCAGCTATTCTGCTTCCCCGTTAACTTGCTAAACCAATGAAATCACTAAGGTTACTTTTTGTCTGCGTAAAAGCCATACCGATTGACCAGATGCCTTTGCCATGTACAATACGATTGCATTAGCAGTCAACTAATATAACTGCAACTTATTTGTGTCCACTGGCTTACGGACACGGACAAATGAACTAACTTCAGCAAGCAAAATACAAGTGTTTATGTAAAAGAATTTACTGCGGGCCATAAAAAAAGGAGGCACAGCAAGCACACATACAGCAACAACGGTAATAAATTAAGGTGACGCACAGAGGGGTTGGCTAAACTTGGATTACTCGGACGGGAATTTAGCAGAACTCTTGCGCTGCTCATCAAAAAGATCTATCTGCGTTTCATGAGATTCCACTCAACCCTCCGCCTTGGCCCAGATGGCAGCACAGTGGTATGGGTAGAAAAACAATTCTGCAGAGCAATCATGGCGCCAAAATATTATGTAATAATTTTGCTGTCTCATGAAACTTGTTGAGTCTGAGATTTATTGAAAAGACAGGAATTTGTGCCGGCACAAATGAAATTTCCCAAAATCCTAATGTCTGATCAAAAAATGCTGGAGCCTGAGACAAAAGGATCATGTGATTTCATTACGAAACGAGTTAAATGCGAGCATCAAGAGTACGCACAAAAATCACACCACCTGTTGTGTCTCAGGGTTCAGTAATTTCTGGTCGGACTTTAGTCTTTCTTTGTACAACCATACAAATCACAAGCAGAGCAGTGACTTTTCACTAGACGTTAACACAAAAAGAGCGCCATTGAAAGTAAAATAAGATACTTAAATGATACTTTAGAAAAAAGCAAATTAAAAAACTTCACAAACCGAACAATAAAAACAATAACAGGTTTACCAAAAAGAGATGAGAACAGAATACACCACAGCTGAAAATATAAGCAACTCTGAAAACACAACTCACACTAGACTAAAGCTTGCAATTCGAAATTGAAAAATACTCACTGTTTTCACAGGTTCGATATTGCATAATCGACGACATTACTAGCAATTTTCCCAATATTAATTTTGCATCAAATCAAACCTTGAAATATGTATAAATAAGTTTCAAAAAACTTTAATCCAATAAGCTGACAAATCATAATTCATAAAAGTAACGCAATAAAAACATACAAAAACGTAGAAACTGAACTCAAACTCTTCTTCTTTACCTTTTTTAAAATGGGACTATTAATAAATAGACTGATGTATTTGGAATAGAAAAATTTGATAAACTCAAATAAATACGAAATAATGTTTCCATTATCGAGTCCAGAATCAAAATAGAATAAATGAAGCTAAATTTCATAATAATATTTCATACCACGCCACATTAGCCGCACAAAAATCAAAGAAATTGTGCAACTAATTTCAATAAAATTTGTTTTGTCCACCATTTGAGTACCAGTGGCCATTACAAGTCATTACATTAATGATAATTCATTGTAATATGGCTCGAAAAAACTGTTCACTATCATACATTGAGAGAGACAAGACTAAGAAATACAGACATGTCATCATTAATATCAGTTCAGTAGTACTACAGCCAAAAAGTTGAACTTTAAACTCGAATTACTAAAATTAGGAATTTTACTTTAACGTTAGCACTATATTTGCTTCAAAATACAACTATTTTGGAAGTTGCAAAATGCAAACCCAATGGGTGGATTTCACTAAGGTGGTTTTACTAAATCATGGTTTTACGTACGTTTTTATATGATTGCACATAATTTCATTACGAAATATAGCCTGATTCGTAAATTTCGTACATTTTCTTAAACCATGGTTTTAGCTCAGCTGAAATTTCAGCAAAACAGAGACTTGCTGTGTTTCAGGTTTCAAATTTCAACTGCGCTAAACCATGGTTTAAGAAAATCTACGAAATTCGTAACGAATCAGGCGATTTCGTAAGGAATTTATGTGCAAATCATATAAAAACGTACGTAAAACCATGGTTTAGTAAAACCACCTTTGTGAAATCCACCCAATGATTTCGGCATAGACTAGGTTACCCTTACTTCAAATTTGACAAAAATGACGTAAAACGATAAAAAGATTCAACTTTTTTGCCGTAGTTTCCACCAGAAAAATAGCAAATAATCGTCTGACCAATCGGAAATTCGTGTTGCACTGCAACAGAACAATCGGATTGGCTGCTGAATCATCATTTTTTGCTTTTTCTCTACAGAGAACCAGGCCTACGCGATGGTTTTGTGTGCACCATCTCAATTGCACAGACAAAAAGCATTCCTTCAAACCAGATCCCTAAATACATAACGGCAGCACAGCAGAAAACAAGCAGGCACTCACTAACCCCAGGTAAGGGGGGGGCGGTATTTTTAAGTGAATCGAGTAATTCAGACAGTCTCACCGAGATTCTTTTGTGGAGGGGGGGCTTCATTTTTGGTTGCCCCCCACATTCAACCCAAAAAATGGCAAATCTCAATAAGTTCGGTCATGCCTAAAAGCCCCCCTTAGGGTGGTTGATTCACCAAGCAGGTGAATATAATAAGCTTACAGTTGATAGTTGATAAAGGAGGGGCTGAGTTTCAGTGGTCTTGTTGTGCAGCGGGAGGGTTTAGAGGGGGCGATGAGTTGTCCTTTGGCGTCCCGGGGTCAGCGTGGGGCGGGCCGGGGGGGTCCAGTGGGCGGATGACGGTCGGGCACTCAAAGTGCACACAGTGGAATACCTGAAACCACAATCCGACTAAAGTCTGAGAAGAAAAAACTGCGCCACCTATACTTATTTTAGTGGCATGACTTCTGCGACTACTTGCCGTACTCTTGATAGTCAAAATCTAATCTTTTCGTAATGAAATCAAATGTTTCGTTTTCTCAAGTGATGAAACTGTTTTTCTGTCAGACTTGAGTTTATTACCTCTTAAGGTTGTCTTGGTTGCCTCGCAGTTTTACCACTGCTAGCACAAGCCGTCTTCAACTTCACACTGCGGACTTAAACCGCTTTAGGGAATTCAAGCCTTAGTTAAATCGGTTAAACTAACAGTCAGTAGTAATCCAATTTGGGGCAGGCCACCGCAATTCATTTCAGTCTCCCTCTCAACATATTTCCAAACCGTCAAAATATGCCAAAAACACTCATTGTAAAACACGAATGCATGTAAACGAAGGCGAATTTAGTTCACGTAGTGTAGATAGTGTTTGGCCGATACCAAAAAATACCGATAACCGATACCGATACCGATACCGATAAAAAAATACCGATACCGATACCGATATTTTCTATGAATTGTGTATATACGTATAATATACCATGGACTGCGATATGTATACAGACATACAGTATTTCTGTGGACTGCACTTGATTGTGTTATCGTATGCTATGCTAATGAATGTCGGAATAACAGCATAAACTTGTGGTTGAGTGGGTATTCTCAGCAAAAATCGGTCACAAGGCGGGGGGAGGGATTAGTCAGAGGGAAAAAGAGTGAAGATCCTGACCCCGGCGTATGCCAAACTTTGAACGATGCGTCTTCTTTTATTTTAGTGAGTGTATTAATTATAAAAATGGCATCGTGGCTGATTGGTTCTGATCTCAAGGTTGAAGGATAGAATCCTCGCTAATCACTAAATTGTAATCCCTTTGAGCGGCCAGATTACGCCACATTGCTCCTGCCAACCCAGCGGTATAACCTGGATCTGGAACCTTATGTCATCGATAAATAGGTACTACATCTATACTGGAAAGTAACTTGGGTCCGTCTAAGGCACTATACAATAGGGGGTTGCTTTGCTCCCCCCTCCTCCGGAGTCCGGATGTACATATATAGTCATTCTCGAAAAGGTAGTCATTGTGACTTTGAGTAGTCTTTCTCCTAAACCTCTCCAGAGCTCTGTAACGGAGATGAGCACCCCAGCCGAACGCGGCAACGCCAAAGGATAATTATCTATCCGCCGGTCATCTTTAACTTATTTTATTTATACGAAATTGCCATTCTGAAAAAATTTTAGCAATTTTTGCTTAAATTTTGACGCAAAACTTAAAAAATTGCAGCTTTTGGCTTCAGCAAGAAAAAATTGCATCACTTTGGGGGAAAGGGTAAAAAATCAAGGGTGCGGGATCCTACTCAGGGGGGAAAGAAAAGGTATTGTACTGCAGTTATATTTTTGAGTAAAAGTAGTCAAAGATATTTGTGCCACAAAGTCACAGAATAGTGCACACACAGGCTACAAAGTTATGGTCAGTGTTCGTAGAATATGTATATTGTATGAGTAATTGTAAGGTACTGACGCGTTCAACGCATGTGCATATTCGACGGTCTACTATCTATATACTTATGTGGCTTCCTAATTTTAACGTGTGTTAGCAGTCATGGTAATGTCTACCATGGGAAACTAAACAAGCATTCAGACAAACATCTACCTACCACATACAATAATGTTTCTGACTTTCTGAACTTGTGAAAACACAATAAGAGCTGAAATGTTCGCCACATGGGGCTTCTGGTGCCTGTTGAAGTCTTTGATTAAAAAAGTTGGAGGTAAAAAACGTAAAAAGTTAGGTAAGACTACGCTTAAATTTCAAGCAGGTGAGCTGAGATACACCAGGAAAAAATATCGGTATCGGTATTTTTGAAATTTTAAAATACCGATACCGATACCGATATGCCTAATATCGGCCGATACCGACACCGATACCGATAATCGGCCAAACACTAAGTGGAGAACACAATAATTTCTGAGCCACTGAACAAATTGGTTGTTTTTAGCCAACAACAACGTGAACTGATGGTCGATCAGCTCTGCTTACTTCATTGGCAGTATTATGCGTTCCCACGATGCGCACGAAGCTGACTGCCACCGGGCTGAAGGTCACGTACTGCCACGACCTAAAACAAAACACTTCTGGCAACTTTCCGCATTTACAATCGTTGAAGTCCAAAAAATGAAATAGTGCATAATGTGCAAAAATGTAGCCAATACTAGACGGCCAATTTTACAAAGTACCTACTCAAGCTTGTCCATTTCTCTGTAGTTACGTCCATGGGAACAAATTAATATGATCCTAGTAGTAGTTAGTAGTTAAAATATTGTAGGACCCTCATAGTCATATCTCTTACCGACAGGCCTCCTGCGTCTTGTCGGCGACTCGTGTCCAATTCTGCTGGTCCAGGGACACTTCCACGTAATAGCTGTAGCTGCGGTCGTCACAGTCCCACAGGAGCAGTCTGAAATTAAAGCTGCCTATTTCCATTAGCTGCAACATGCCAACTATTAACTCACTTCATCAACAAACTAAAGCCTGACCAAAAATTGCAGACCCTGACACAAAAAGAAACACACATTTTCATTACGAAACAAACGAACTACGTAGTTCAGGCACCGTTCAGCGTATGGCGAGTAGATGCAAAAATCACACGACCTGTTTTATCTCAGGGTCCAGCCAGTTTTGGTCAGACCTAGTGAAACAGCTTGCTACGAAATAACATAACATGCTAATCTCCAAAGCCATGCAATATGATTAATGTGACTGTCAATAGTGTGACCTGAAGGAGGCGACGACGACGGGCTGGGGCAGCTGGATGACGATGGCGCCGGAGCCGAGCTGGTGGCAGGTGTAGCCCGTGTCCCAGTCGTAGTCCTTCGTGTCTCCGTTCAGCAGCGCATTCCGCGTACGACTCACGCCCTCCAGCACGAACGCCCCCGCTCGGTCGCTCGCCACGTTCTCCGACGGAACTAAAACATACACACGCACACACGTGTAGTTGGGGTGGACTGGAGTGCGGTTGTTAGACAAGTATGGCCAGGATAGTTTTGTGGGGATAGTGTGTATATGACAGTGCTGTGTATTCACCAAGTGGTTGAGTTTACAAGGCACAAAGCACACAGTGATGAATCAAATAGGGTGGCGAGCAAGCATCTCAGCAGAAAATTGAGATGTAGTCCCTTTTTTGCTTCTCAATTCATTAAAATCATCTATCTGGGGTGAGATCTGAGAAGATTGCCCAGTTTATCAGCGGTTTAACCTTGGCGATGCTCTTGAAAAAGTTATCAAGGGTCGACCTAAACTTGAAATCGCCAGTGGGCCAAACGTACTGAGGAGTCTGTTTTGGTCGAGTGTGAAGGGAGCGGTGCAGAACATGGCCTCCAGGTGGACCAGATGGAACACCCGGTTGATCGTGTTGTGGCTGCCCACCACGCGAATGTATCTGCAAAACACACATTCATACTGCTCAAGTGTTGACAGACGGACGGCTGTAAGTATGAATCCACCCTGAGGCAAGACTAAAACAACCTTTTGAAGAATACAAGGAATATAAATACAAGAATACACTTTCATATCTTAAAGATCAACAAAAAGCCTCTAACTGTTGCTAAATTTTCGAAAACGCCAATTTTACTCTCCTTTTTACAACTTCTCGAAACATTCCTCCCGGATCCTTGATTTTCACGGGAGAGGGGTCCCGCGCCGTCCCTCCCACTCTTACATGTATATGTCTACATTATTCTTTAATTAAAAGAAACTAACTTGACAACTTTGGGCGGAAAGTAAATCTTCTGCCAGGATCGGCACATATACTGGGAGTAGTCGGCCACGCGCACCCAGTCGCGACGGTCCATGGACACTTCCACCACGTACGAGTAGGACCTGAAAACATAACCACATAATAGTATGCCAAACAAGAGTTCTCTCGATCAGGTGTCTGGTGAAGCCCCTCTCCATGACCATGTCCCACTAGACTCACCTGGGGTCTCTGTCCCAGAGCAGCAGTCGTATGTGGTTGATGATGGACTGCATGCCGAGCTGCACCACGATGCCCTCGGTCCCGTCCTCGATCAGGTGTCTGGTGAAGCCCCTCTCCATGACCATGTCCCACTAGACTCACCTGGGGTCTCTGTCCCAGAGCAGCAGTCGTATGTGGTTGATGATGGACTGCATGCCGAGCTGCACCACGATGCCCTCGGTCCCGTCCTCGATCAGGTGTCTGGCGAAGCCCCTCTCCATGACCATGTCCCACTAGACTCACCTGGGGTCTCTGTCCCAGAGCAGCAGTCGTATGTGGTTGATGATGGACTGCATGCCGAGCTGCACCACAATGCCCTCGGTCCCGTCCTCGATCAGGTGTCTGGTGAAGCCCCTCTCCATGACCATGTCCCACTAGACTCACCTGGGGTCTCTGTCCCAGAGCAGCAGTCGTATGTGGTTGATGATGGACTGCATGCCGAGCTGCACCACGATGCCCTCGGTCCCGTCCTCGATCAGGTGTCTGGTGAAGCCCCTCTCCATGACCATGTCCCACTAGACTCACCTGGGGTCTCTGTCCCAGAGCAGCAGTCGTATGTGGTTGATGATGGACTGCATGCCGAGCTGCACCACAATGCCCTCGGTCCCGTCCTCGATCAGGTGTCTGGTGAAGCCCCTCTCCATGACCATGTCCCACTAGACTCACCTGGGGTCTCTGTCCCAGAGCAGCAGTCGTATGTGGTTGATGATGGACTGCATGCCGAGCTGCACCACAATGCCCTCGGTCCCGTCCTCGATCAGGTGTCTGGTGAAGCCCCTCTCCATGACCATGTCCCACTAGACTCACCTGGGGTCTCTGTCCCAGAGCAGCAGTCGTATGTGGTTGATGATGGACTGCATGCCGAGCTGCACCACGATGCCCTCGGTCCCGTCCTCGATCAGGTGTCTGGTGAAGCCCCTCTCCATGACCATGTCCCACTAGACTCACCTGGGGTCTCTGTCCCAGAGCAGCAGTCGTATGTGGTTGATGATGGACTGCATGCCGAGCTGCACCACGATGCCCTCGGTCCCGTCCTCGATCAGGGCCCCGTTTCAATAAACTCACAGGCCCACAATTGTGAGATTTGTCAGTACTAAATCAGGTGATTCGTAATGAATACACGTATAATTTCATTACGAATCACCAGATTTTGCAGCCAATTTTGTCACAATTGTGCGCCTGTGAGTTTATTGAAACAGGCCCCAGGTGTCTGGTGAAGCCCCTCTCCATGACCATGTCCCACTAGACTCACCTGGGGTCTCTGTCCCAGAGCAGCAGTCGTATGTGGTTGATGATGGACTGCATGCCGAGCTGCACCACGATGCCCTCGGTCCCGTCCTCGATCAGGTGTCTGGTGAAGCCCCTCTCCATGACCATGTCCCACTAGACTCACCTGGGGTCTCTGTCCCAGAGCAGCAGTCGTATGTGGTTGATGATGGACTGCATGCCGAGCTGCACCACGATGCCCTCGGTCCCGTCCTCGATCAGGTATCTGGTGAAGCCCCTCTCCATGACCATGTCCCACTAGACTCACCTGGGGTCTCTGTCCCAGAGCAGCAGTCGTATGTGGTTGATGATGGACTGCATGCCGAGCTGCACCACGATGCCCTCGGTCCCGTCCTCGATCAGGTGTCTGGTGAAGCCCCTCTCCATGTCGTAGGTGGCCCAGTCCCCATTCAGCAGCGCCTGCCTCAGCTCGCCCTCCATCACCTGTGCCCCGTGACTCGGCGTCGCCACGTTCGTGTCCGCCACTAAAAACACACACACACACACACACACACTCTACCATTCTCCTTCGCGAACAAAAGCCTATATCAAATATACGCTGCAAAGGCCGCAATGCTGATCAAATAGACTGTTTTGAGTACAAGTTACTACATGCATTCGACAGCTGATTTACGGCACCACAATAAATTTGTGTGTAAATCAAAATGGTAGGCCAATAATAGGTGCCCTTACACAGGAATCCCCTGTATCTAAGTTCCATGTCTCGTTTCTCGGTCTGTTCCTTGATGGCGTCGAGGATGAGGTCGGGCGGGACGAGTCCGGTGGGTCGGACTATGTTCAGCAGGTCCTCCAGCTTCATCAGCGGCAGCCGGATGTGCCAGAACAAGTCCGTCACCTGGCCCGGCTCTAGCTCCCCGTGCTGTCGCGACCACTCGCGCACTGCTCGAAAGATTTCCACCTCGGGCGCGCAGAAGGAGTCGCGTGAGATTAGCTGTTTCACAGCACTCTGAAACCAGAATATTATACAATGCCGTCCATTAGTGGCTGGAAGGATCCACCTTACCCCTTCATCGAAACTTCACCCTACAAAATTTGCTGCAGTTAACCCCTTACTCCGACACCCGAATTTCCAGTATTGCTCATCTGCGTACGCATGTGCGGTCAGGGTCGGGTTCACTGAGATACAAAACAGTGTGGTGCCAACTAGAGTGAGCTATATATATACCCCATACAATAGATGTTCATCTATGGTTGATAACCACCTGTTGATCAACAACAGTGGAAATCCTAGTGCTACTAAATCGTGCGCGCAACTATATGGGTGGAATGCATAAACACAGTCTTACGTTGAAACAAGTCCAAGGCGTTCTATATTAGTAATTTAAAACATAGTAGCGAAAAGTTCTACACGTATTACATACGTTAGATCGTTGCCCTTAGAGTCCTGGGTTTTTTTTCACTGACAAATTTTCGCAATTTTGCGAAATGCTTGAAATTTTTTTCGCAAGATGAAAATTTTTTTCGCAGACTTACTTTTAGTTTCTTAATGCAGTAGATTTTACATTTAAATGTTAATAAAACATTATTCCGTCTCTAGATAGAATTAAGACTGACACAATTTTTACTCTTTTTGACCAAAAAGCAACGATTTTGACATTTTTATTTAAATTTGTTAGTTAGTTTTTAGAGTCGTCCTAAGAATTTTGTGTAATGTTTCAAAATTTTCACAATAGATGCTCAGCCGTAAAGAAAAGAAGACTCGGCCAATGACCAAGTTAGGCCTGAAAATGCTAACATTTTGAAATGTTTCTTAATTATGTCTCCACCGACCCCTATTATACTGTCTATTATTGTTACATGCAGTCGGTGTGATGATACATGGAAGAAAATGTGTCCCATTTACAGTCACTAGAAACATCAAGTCGCAAATTTACACGAGTCCGGGCCTAGGGGATCAAAAAAAGTCGGAGAAATTTTCAATTTTTAGGCCAAATTTGGTGAATTGGGGACTTATCGGAAATGTTTTCCGACTAAACCACAAAAAATAGCGCATGGACCTTACGAGTTCATCTCCACCGCGTCAAAATTTTTTCGCAATTTTGCGAAAAGGTTTGAAAATTTTTCGCAATCTTCAATTTTTTTTCGCAATTGCGAATGTTTTTGCGAAAAAAAACCCAGCCTTAGACAGCTGTTTAGCAAGACTGAGCTAAGACTGCCTTTATGCATTCCACCGTAGGAGTGCATAAAACCAACAACAGCTTGCACACGAAGCAAGCATTAGCTGTTGTGAACAGTGTTTTTTTTTTGCGTCAAAAAGTGCGAAACGCCGCACTTTTTTTCTGAAATTTCGCACTTTTTTTTGGCCATGTGCGTCCCGTGACGCACTTTTTTTCGGCTGAGGCTGACCGATGTCATAGCCGATTTGGCGAAAAAAGTGCCGAAAATAGCATTTTCGTCGCGAAATTTTCGAAAAAATTTCCAAAATTGCGTTAAAACCGTCAAATTTGTAAAATTTTTCCATGTATCTAGCGTTTCAAGCTACAATTTGTTTCAATGACAGTTTACAACATTATGATTAGTTATGATTAAGATTATGATTAGAAAAAAACGTGTCGAAGCATGCTCACAAACGCACAAATAAAACGCATCAATTAATGCCAATCGGTATAAGACGATTGCCGCGCTAGTATAAAAGTTTGGAATAGGAAAATTGTATTATATCTGCTGAAATTCAGCTGCGTGTTTACAGTGCAGTTCATGCCACCCAAATGTGGCGTATTGATGCCGTCTTCAGGGGAACTGAGTTAAGTCCCAAAACACCAGATAATTGGCTTCTGGGGGCTGCCGCCCCCAGACCCCTGCAACCCTACTGCAGTTCCCGTTTTGTACTTTTTCAAGCAGAACTGCATCCTGCTTGTATATTTTTTTTAGCATGCTAAAATTTAAAACTATTCAAAACTAGCTTCGCAGCAAAATACCGACATTGACGTGATATTTAAGTTCTATTTGAGACCGCACTGTAAAGCGTGCATATTGAATAATTTTCAGATGCCCAGACAGTAGACACCACGGCCATATCCATAGTTATTTAAGGTCCCAGCTCCCAGAATTTATAAGTTAAACTCAGCTTTCGCACACTCTTAAATTCAAGGGAATTCCCAACCCAGGGAAGAAAAGATGGGCGGCAGTCCCCCGCCCCCCGAATTTTTTTCACAGTGAATTTTTACACAAGGGTCCTCCCTTTTGTTTTTATTGCCCGGTCGAACAAAATTTCCGATACGTCTCCAACTGATCAAATCTGGCCTAAAAATAAAAAAGTTTCCCAAATTTTTCCTGGGGGCTGCCGCCCCCAGACCCCTGCGACTTGTGACCTCGTGGTCTTCCATTTTGAATTGTCATTTTTAAATTTCCATTTCTATGTGAATATTGAAGAAATGCATATTAACCTATTACAAAAAATCAACAAATTCCCCCCGAGATTTTTTTCTATGTACGCCATCGCTTAAAGATAGAGTTGAAAATTTTTTCAAAAAAAATTTTTAAAGCCCCAAAATCGTAACTGGGGACGGCCAGTGCCATAATAAAGTGATTTTTACCTAAAACACACGCTTAGATACCATTATAACCGCTCTGCGCACTTTTTTTCAAAATGACGCAAAAAAATTTGGGCATGTGCGTCAGACGACGCAAAATTTTTGACGAAAAAAAAAACACTGGTTGTGAACTATACCCAGGCCATTAGTTTATGTGACTAGACTAACAGAATTGAGCTGCAGGAATCCGTCGGTGTGCAGGATGTCGCTGGCGTGTCGGTCGGCATAGTCGAGGCAGTGGCGGCGCAGGGCGGAGAGGGAGTACAGGTGGGAGGCGCCGAAGACCGTGCAGAGATTGCGCACGCTCAGGGAGGCCCGCAGGTAGTCCGACACCGCCGCCTCCAGCTCCCCGAAGCCATAGCGGTGCGACAGACCAAGGATCTCCAGGATGCTCTCCTCCTAAACTAGATATACTATGGCAGCACAACCATTGCATATACATGATCTCAGCCTCAGCCCAAACTCAGGTTGATGCTAACTCTGAGCCTAAGCCTAAATTTGAGAATTATTCAAAAGGCACACGCACACTAACACGTCGTGCTGACTCTTGCTAGAAGGAGAGCAAAATAGACTTTAGTAGTGGCTGACCTTCTGATGTTGCAAGCAAAGCCTGCCGGTGTAAATGTACTGTAGGAGTATTTTAAAGGCAGCCGCATTGGTGTCCTTTAGTTCCACTTCGTCCTGAGTAGATTCACGCATTCCTCCAAAAAGCAGAGCCCTGCAACACAAACGGAAGCTTATGTTATATCAACACCTACACCAAATAGACACTTGAGATGAAATGAGGGGACAGCACAGAAAAACAATAATAACTATAATAATAATACGTTATTTACAACGAGTGGCGACGATTAACGACAATACACGTTTAATGCACTACTGTACCAATAAACATGACTATCATAATATAGAACATAGGACACAATTCACAAACAAGACACCTGCCATACCTAAAATAATCACTTCGACAGGCCAGAATGACTTTGTGGGCGGGGACTGACTCGTCGCCCAGCAGCAGGGAGACGTCGGCATAGTCGTCGTTCAGGTAGAGCGAGCCAATGTTTTCCGACAAAAAGCTCACGTGGTGGATTTCGCCCACCCCGCCGCCAATGGAAGAGCTGGAGCTGCGTCCACTGGGCGAGGAGCAGAGACTGGGACTGGGCTGAGGCGCGCCGGGCAGGGGGGGCAGGGCAACCGCGCCCAGATTAAACGCGCCCCCCGCCCCCATCAAGGCTCCGTGCTGGTCACTCATCAATCACCGGCAGGGGACGGACGGCGTCATCGCAGCAGAAACAGACGCCAGGGCAGGGGAGATATATCGCAGAATTTACGTTCGATTTATTCAATAGTTTCTGAAAAAACACAACGCCACACAAGTACAAACGCCGCTAGCAGAAACGTCTGGATGCAACGCTTCGCTGTTTAGCCGTAGGTCTGGGATATTAAGTCGACCTTGCAGCCAAGCTCGGATTAGAATTCGGGCTTGCCTGTTCAAGCTCTGTTAGGTATATAAAGCTTGGCTGTTTATCCTAGCCTTTTGGTTTTCATAAAATTAATAAAACAATGCTAAAGCCGGGATTATAATTAGCGAACGACCGGAGGTAAAATTTTGCCGGAGCCGGAGCCATATATAAAATGCCGGAGCCGGAGGCAGCTTTTCAAAAAATTTCAATTTTTTTACGATCCTCTCGACTGCAGAGTTGCTCGGAAACAACACAAGTCGATCCCAACCTACGAAGGTCGGGCGGATCACCGTGGCAAAACAGCAGGCTTTAAATATATACAGTTACATGCAAACTAACAATTATGTATATAGTGCCTGGCTGTGGGGGGCCACTAAGTAATCCGAGGTTCACGCTGGAGGAGCGGAAGGCCCGGGTTTGCTGGCTATCCCGTGTCGCCTACCTCAGTCACAAGCACCCGTATTCATAAAAGTGCAAGCTCGGCTTTTTATCCGAGCTTTGAGCAAGCCCGGCTTAAAATCCCGGCTTTTCGTATTCATAAAACCAAGCTCGGCTTTTTATCCAGGCTTTTTGGTATTCATAAAAGCTGGGATAAAAAGCCGAGCTTATGGTATTCATGAAAATCAAGCCCGGATTATAATCCCGGCTTCGACGTACATTTTATTGATTTTTTCATTATGAATAAAAAGCTCGGATAAAAAGCCAGGCTTGAACAAGCCTATATTAAACAAAAAGCTCGAATAAAAATCCAAGCTTGCGCATAAGCCTAGCTTTTTATCCCGGCTTTTTCAAGCCAGACTTACGGATAAAAAGCCGAGCTTTTTATCTCGACTTTTATGAGTACCGGCCAAGATTCCGATGTCCCATTATACTAGGACAGGTTACGTTCCTATTCTTATCCCCCTTTTTATGTTTATGGCTAGGCTTGGATGATTGTTGCTTGCGTGTGAGCTTGGGCTATCTTGTGACTGGGGCTCTCCTCGCAAGCCTTTTGGCCTTGGCGCAAGCGACTGCGCTCAGGGGAATCCCAAACGTTTTTTGTTTGTGTAGCATTTCTTTTATATAATAAAGCATTCAAAACTTACTCGAAAATCACGATAGAGTCTTTCTTTGTTGTGGTCTCAGCACTCACCGTTTCTTTAGTTCTTAGGGACGTGCCAGTAATCACTTTGGGTTGTAACCGAATCAAGCGTGAACTATATAATCATAAGCTCTCAGAATGCGTCAGCTAGTTTGTCGATACTATTACTAGTTTAAGAAGTTCAAGCAGTTTTAGAAGTTTAAGTAGCTTAGTGGCGGCCATCGGCTCATTGAAGGTCCGTTGTGGTTAATGAAAATGATTAATGAAATTAGGACAGCAAGTGAATTGAAGTGAAACGAAATGTAGGTGTGGTTTGTAGTGGGGCAGTTTTTTTGCGCACAGGCACTAGAAAACTTTATATAGCACAGTATATATATATACAAGAATAACTTAACATATATCCTAAACGCAGAACCTTGTGTAGAGGCTTTTGACATGTAAAAGAGACTAACATCTAGAACTTACTTTCTAGGCATAAAGCAGAAGTAGCAGAAAGTTTACTTTTTCTGATTTCTTAGAAAACTTTAAGTTGACTTTCTGTGATTTTGTGAAAATCTTAAACAGTTTACGGACGTATGGGTGTAAGAAAGTTTTTCGAATTGTTAGCAGTCAGAATACAGTTTAGAATACGATTAACGTGTATGAAGCACAAGAAACGAGTATATAGATAATTGAGGACCCCCAACTTAACAGGGAAACCTGCATATATACTTGTTTTATTCAGCCAAGCCTATATGCTTCTTGTAGGAACCGCCTTGTTCCCCAAAAATTTCAATTAGTAAAAAATGTTGACAATTGTGAAAAAATTTAAAAAAAATTTTTCGAAACAGCATTCTGTAATTTTTCAACAGTCAACGGCCATTTATATACATATGTCTTTACACACTCATACGACCAGTAGTTGGCCACTGACTGGTCCCGGTTTCGGGCGATCTCACAAAAAAATTTCATCAACATTGATAAAAAGTCAAAAATTTGGTCAAATTGACCAGTAAGGCATTTTGACTGCGGCGCCAAGGGCATATATAGTCAGGGGTCAGAGGGAGGGGGTTGTTTAGAGTAACGTCGGAACGTCGGAACCTCCCCCTTTTAGTCAAACCTTGCAAAAATTGTCAAGAAGCTTACATATATACCCCCCAAAAATAGACAAATTTGGAAAAGATTGCAGTTTGTAGAAGATATATACGATGCCGTAAAAGTCTCTAGCTTCCGGGCATTACCGCCCCCCTACCCCACCGAGTATACATAGTCGTATTCCGCGTATATATATCAGTCGCGTAGCCAGGAAAAAACTTTGGGGGAATGACTTTTTTGATTTTTTGTAATGCCAAAAAATGAACTTTTTTGCTAGTTTAACACAAAAATTTGCAAAATAACACCACATGCAAACATTGTACTAAATTTGACCGGCCGAAAACATCAGAGCTAAAAGTCAAGTTCAAATCACTATATAGAAGTCAAGAAGTTACAAACCTATCGGGGTCTGGGGGTGGCAGCCCATGAAAAGAAAGTCTGAGAAACTTTTGATTTTTAGGCCCAGTTCGAGTTTACTCAATTAGAAACATGCTTTTTTCAAAAAAAATTTGTGTGCATAATATATAATTGTGCAAAATTTTGATTTTAGCGTGCAAAATTTTATTTTCTTGCGCAAACTGTATATAAATGCGTTTTCTTTGCCTATATAACAGCAAATATACGCGTTTTTATACCTCTAGAGGCATAATTGGTTTTAACCCATTTGATTCAGGCTTTCATTTCACACGATGTCACAGCAGCGCAAATTGCGGTCGGAATTTACGTCTTCCATTCCCAGTGATGCATGTGTACAATGCAAAAAGAAGGTGAAAACTACAGATAAAGCTGTGAGCTGCGATCTATGCAACAGCTGGTGCCACAAAATTTGCCCTGACTCTACAATCAACATCTCGGAAGCTGTGTACGCCGCAATCCAAGAGGCTAAGGGTGACATTGCTTATTTTTGTCCTGGATGCAAGGTCAACAAGGGGCGGGTTTTTGATTTGTTCAGAGATTTTGATGGTTTCAAAAGTGCGCTAGAATCGCAAATGGGTCAACTTCAGTGTCAAATAGATGACTTGAAACTACAACAGGCAAATCATACCCGTCCTGCTGGTATGCAACAAAATATTGACATTCAAGGCGAGGTTCGTGAGGCTTTGGAAAAGGAATCCAAGCGTCTGAACGTGGTGATTGTCGGTTTGCCTGAGGTTAATACCTCCACCATACGAAACGATCCGGACAAACAGACCGTTCTTGACATTTGCTCCGCCTTGCGAATCGATTCTAAGCATGTTATAGACGTTTTTCGGGACGGTATAGTGAAATCAGCGGAGGGTAACAGAAATTTTGCCCGAATTACGAAGGTGAAATTCGACAATTTCAAGGCAAAAATGGACTTTTTGAAGGGGTTTAAAAATCAATCTAAAATCGCCTCCTGCTACTGCCGGCACGACATGACGTACCGCGAGCGAGAAGCTGACAAGGCGCTGAAAGCGAAGCTGTGGGATATTCGTAGAAATAACCCGGACATCGACGTCATTATTCGTAAAAATGTCATTGTATACCGTGACTCTTCTGCTCCTTTTGATGCAACTACCACTGCCTGAAAGGCTTGCCCGTCTCCTGAATCCTTTCTGAAGTGTTTTTCTACAAACTGTCGTAGTATTTTGAATAAAATTTCCAGTTTCTGGGTTTTTGTGAACCAGTCTAAATTTGATGTGTATTTTTTAACTGAAACATGGCTTAATGCGAGTTTTGCTAATAATGTTTTTGGTCTGAAAAATTATAATGTTTTTCGGAAAGATCGGGAAGGTAGGGCTGGTGGTGTTGCTATATTGATATCTAACATATATAATTGTTGTCCTATTTTACTTCCGCAATGGTATGAATGTCTTGAAATATGTGCGATTGACCTACGCAGTAATTGTTCTGATGAAAAGGTTCGTCTTATTTGTGCATATAGACCCCCAAATTATACACTTACTCAAACAAAGTGCTTTATAGATGCTCTACGATTTTTGACTCGAAAGTGTAAATCGTTTGTTATTTCTGGAGATTTTAACTTTCCAAATATTGAATGGGAGCCCCCTGCTGCACATGATTGTCTTGCTTCGGAGTTTCTTTTGTATCTTCAAGAAAATGGTTTGATTCAGCTGGTTAAAAATCCAACGCATCTTGGAGGAAATATTCTTGATTTAGTAATCGCTTCCGATGAATTTTTGGTAAAAAATGTTGCTATTAGCGCACCTATTCTGTCTGATCATTTTTCTATAAATTTTCAAATTCATAAAGGTGCGGTGTCTACCAAATTTTGCGCTAAGCCAGTGCCGGATTATCGTAAATGTAATGATCTTATAGTTTTTCTCATGCATATAAACTGGAATGTTATTTTTGAATCTTGCACAGTCGCTGACGAGTACTGGCAGGAATTTGTCAATGTGATTGATTTTGGAATCCAGCAGTTTGTTCCTAAAATTAAAAAGAGGCACGAGAAAAACCTTTTCGTATTGAGTGACGCCACAAAATTTGCCTTAGCTGAAAAAAAGCGTATTTGGAAAAGTTACCTTAAATTTAATAAAAATATTTTCTGGAAACAGCTGTTGACTTACTGGACTAAGAAATGTCGTAAATTGGTTGCCTCTGACCGCGCTAACTATGAAACCTACATATCGTCCGTATCCTCTCAAAAAGTTTTTTACTCTTATATCAAGAGTGTTCTAAATCGATCGGATACAATCCCAGACCTATTGAGTAATGATAATGTAACATGTAGTGATGCCACATCTAAGGCTAATTGTCTAAACAAATATTTTGCCAGTGTTTTTACGCTCGATAATAATTTGATGCCTAATGTACAGAACAGATCTGGAATATTGAGGCTCACTGAAGTCATTTTTACCCCACAATCAGTTAGCATTGCTTTGTCTAAAATTTCTGGAAACAGCTCGGCTGGGCCTGATAATCTACCTTCTGTTTTGTTGAAAAAACTAGCGGACGTAATTGTTATACCATTGTGTACATTATATAATGTCTGTTTTGAAACTGGTACTCTGCCCAAGCAGTGGCTTATGGCTAATATTATTCCCATATATAATGAAGCCCCACCCCCCCCCCCCACGACAGCAAAAAAAAAAACAAAAAAAAAACCCCCCAAAACCCAACCCCCCCCCAAAAAAAAACAAAACAGTAAGTGTTACTTAAAATCGCGAACATGCGAAGCTCGCGATAGTGCAACTGGGTTCAAACAAAACTAAGTTATTATGCTCTTATGTTATCTTATGCCACCAAGGCTTGTATCCAGCGACAGACAGTAAGTGTTACTTAAAATCGCGAACATGCGAAGCTCGCGATAGTGCAACTGGGTTCAAACAAAACTAAGTTATTATGCTCTTATGTTATCTTATGCTACCAAGGCTTGTATCCAGCGACAGACAGTAAGTGTTACTTAAAATCGCGAACATGCGAAGCTCGCGATAGTGCAACTGGGTTCAAACAAAACTAAGTTATTATGCTCTTATGTTATGTTATCTTATGCCACCAAGGCTTGTATCCAGCTACAGTCTTGTAACTGTAGGCAAACAGTCCTGTAGAAAGTAGTAACACCCAGTTATCATGTGATTCAGCAAATTCTACGCCTAAAATAATTGAGTCTTCGAGTAGTATACACGTAAGCACAACTTGTTAGTCCCACCCCAGTAAAAAACTAGATAAAAAGGAAGACAACACCGTTATGCGTAGGATAGCGTTTCACCCAAAAATTCAGCTAGGCACAGACACAGTAAGTTGGCAGTTGGTTGATACACCAATAAAAACCCATAAAACCTATCAGGAACCAAGAATAAAACGGACAATTTTTCTTATTGCAGACACGAGAGAAGATATGCAAGGCTCAGAGATATCTTTGACTCGGAGACAGCGGAAAGGCCGACGACCTGCTCAGTAGCCTCAAACAAGATATCGACGCACGCAACAAGCTCGTCCGGCTGGCAGACCGAAGTCCCTACGGCTGGGCTACGGTCGATGAATACGTATCCGACGATTTGGCCTCCAACTCAGACGACGAAAAAAGAATTAGAGCAGCAGAAGAACGGGCAGGCCGGAAATCCAGGAGGGGACAACGCGGGATGCCCTTTCGAGGTGGGGTCCAGCGAGGTCAGGTCGGCGCGGGCTGGATCCGGGCTTCAGGTTTTCAGCCAAACCCTGCGCCGACTTATCCAGCCTTCTGTCAAACCCCCTTCTACGCCGGTGGTAACTACGTTGACCCGTCAGCCCCTAGCACATCCTCAGCCCCGCAGCCTCTTCTCGGGACCAGACCTTTTCAGACCAGATTTCAGCAGCCGACAAAAGCCCGCACCGGCACTTGCTACCTGTGCGGAAAGCTGGACCACTGGCAATACGAATGTCCGCTCAAATCCACCAGCAGCAAATGAAGCCAAGAATATAACAGACTGTAAGTCACGACACTTAACCAATGACTCTGTAGTAACTGTTAACACTTTATACAGCCACCCTAGTCTCACACCAAAGGGCAGACTTAAGTCCCACTTTAGTTTTTGGGAAAGAATCGGAGCCCCCACTAGTGTCCTGCGAACTATAAAAAACGGCTACGTTATTCCGTTCAAAACGACACCACCTTCAGCTACTCATAAAAATAACCAGTCGGCTACGGCAAATGAAACCTTTGTCATTGAAGAAATTGACTCCTTATTGAAGAAAGGCTGTGTAGTTGAGCTAAGTCACCCTCCCTTGGTTATCAACCCCTTAACCGTGGCAGTTCAGAGTAGCGGGAAAAAACGCCTAATACTCGACTTGAGACAGATCAACAGACACGTGAAGTTATACAAGTTTAAGCTCGAAGATTACCGCGTCGCCAAACACTATTTTTGTAAAGGTGGGTTTCTGTTTTCGTTCGACATCACTAGCGGCTATCACCACATTGAGATAGTCGAAACGCAACAAGAGTACCTCGGTTTTAGCTGGACTACTAACGGCATTAAGCACTTCGGTAAGTTTGTAGTGTTGCCATTCGGATTATCATCAGCGCCCTACATATTTACAAAAGTTGTCCGCCCATTAGTCAAGCATTGGAGATCTCAAGGTATCCCCATAGTAGTGTATATGGACGACGGGCTAGGTGTAGGTAAGACGTACGAGAAAGCAGCCAGGTACTCTGCAGTCTGTAAAGCGGACCTAATTTCAGCGGGTTTTTTACCGAACCATCAAAAGTCGATATGGGACCCAGTTCAGTCTCTCAAATGGCTAGGTTTTATAATAAATCTCCGAGCATGGCAGCTAGAAATTCCTGTGGACAAACTTAAAAACATAACTGCCGAGATTACAGACATATGTCTGCACAAATCAAAACTGTCCGCCAGAAGACTAGCCAGAGTCACGGGAAAACTAATAGCTTTGGCGCCAGTCGCGGGCAAAGCAACCAGAATTATGACTAGACAGCTGTACTCCTGCATTACACAGGCACCTACATGGAATTCCCGAGTCAGACCAAACCTTGGGGCCTGGCAAGAACTAAAATTTTGGCAGAATTCTCTCAAAAAATTGCCCCCTCTGAAACTAGAAGCAGGGAAAACTCCCCCAATAACAGTTTTTTCTGACGCCAGTTCTACAGGATTTGCTGTTGTAGTTTCAGGTCCAGAAAACCAACTCGTTAATCACCGTCAGTGGACAGCCCACGAAGCCACCCTTAGCTCTACATGGAGGGACTGAAAGCCATCGAGTCAGCGGTAGTCAATTTCGAAAAATTGTTGGGTCCATAGAAAGGTACATATTTTCACTGACAATTCGGCCGCAGCCGAGATCGCTCGCACTGGCAGCAAACGGCCCCATCTGAATGGCTTAGCCAGATCTATATTTTTTAAATGCATGTCACTGGGCATCGAAATAAGAGTGAACTGGGTTCCTAGAAATGAAAATCAGCTAGCCGACACGTACAGCAAACTAATAGACTACAATGATTGGCGCATCAGCGATCATATTTTTGAGTTTCTTGACACTGTCTGGGGCCCCCACACGTTCGACCGGTTCGCGTCTGATCAGAACAATAAAACAGAAAAGTTCAATTCCTTGACATGGGTGCCAAAACTCGGGGAATAGACAGTCTAAATTTTAATAGGGAGGGCGAAACAAACTGGGCTGCACCCCTCCGTCCCTCCTTCCTGCCGTCATTTCCCACATCCGAGCGTGTAATGCCGAAGTCACCCTTTTGGCTCCCAAGTGGCAATCGGCACCCTTCTGGCCTATGCTCTTCCCGTGGGAAACCCCGTGCCAGGTATTTCCCAAGTTTATAGTACCCCTCCTCCCATCAACCCTTTGCGGCGATGGCTCCCTCAGTCCCCTTTTTAACCAGCAGTCAAAAATAACCCTTATAGCACTTCCGTTTACTTCTGTTCCAGCTCTCCTGTCACTCCCTCTCTTTATATTGCTCTATGCCTAACTTACAGTAAACCTGTTTTCCTGACTGCTCTACCGCCGTAGCGAAGTGCGTAACGGGATTACGGCGTAATAGCGCAGTAAGAAGCCATAATCGAAGTTACGCACGCAGTTAGCGAGTACGTACGTTGGGTACGCGCGTGACGACGTCACGTGCATCAAAATATCCAAATGAGCTCCTACCAGTTAGAAAGTTCTTCCAGCAATCAGTCATCTAGGTAATCCCCCCAGAGTCCGTTGGCTCTAGTTAGAGCCCCACCCCCCCCACCCCATTCGGCACCGAACTATGTGGTGAATGAGTAATAACGTAGCCATACAATGTTATCGATCGCACTGGCGAAAAATAAGGGCAGATTATTGGCGCATGCCAAAGGACTGGTGTTCGGGCCGAAAACTGGTACGCAAGCCAGCAGCTGATATGACCCTATAAAATGAGTTTTACAATACTAGCT
>JASANF010000894.1:0-67904 GCA_030248245.1 Trissonchulus sp. WLG1_4
GATAATACAGAAAAATCTGCTTACGGAATTTTGCGGGGATGACCAGCAGTTTATGCGCATTCTTCCTACGTCGACCATATAAGTCCACGTGCCACTTATACAAGATCTTATCTTCGTACGTATAGTCGGACGGTACGGACTTATTCGCCTCAAATGCTTCAACTAGTGCTACCGTTTCTAAATCCGTACGTAGCTCCTTATTCCAAACTTCGGTATCCACTTTTAAATACTCTAATACGTCCGTACTAATTACACATGCTGGTGGGAACATATTATCCGTTCCTTCGCATTCGGCTTCATCTGCTTGGGCTTCAGAATGCAGCGGTAAGTCCTTGATTGAACTAGTGTGGGCCATGCTTCCCGCTGCAGTTCGGACTGCTTCTGCTTCCTCCGCCTGTATTATTGGGACATTACGAGACAGGGCATCCGCTACTACGTTTTCTCGACCTTTACGGTACTCGATTACGTACTGAAATTCCTGTAAAGCGAGTGCCCATCTAGCTAGGCGTTCACTGCCCAGGCCTCGTGTATTACCGAACAACACTTTAAGGTGGTAGTTACGTTTTCGCAGCTTTTTTCAATGTTCTATTTTGCAGCAATTACTAAATCAATTTACAAGCGGTCTTTTGCATATTATTAATCAACTTATTTTTTACAAAATTACAATTTTTCAAGAGTCGGTGTTACTCATAGTGTGCACGCCAACTATTTTGGTGAAGCTCATCTGCTCAATTTTATGCATTTTCCCCGTATTTCGTTATTCCTTCACTGTGGTAAAAACAATCCGCATACAATTACGCAATTTATACCAAAGGCACGTTGATGTGTTACAAAACTGCTGGTATGCTTAACTAAACGTAATACTTTAGCAAATTGTTACAGTGAGCAAAAGTTTGCCTCAAATTTTTCTAAAAAGTCAAGAAACGGCAGTTTTTATGACTTTGGTAGGCTGTAACTAAAAAAATAATCAACCTTTTCACTCAATTCGAAAAAGGTATAGGGCAAATTTATTTGGCTACTGTCAAATAAGCTGTCTTTGCATTCTTATGAACGAAACAGGATATTGGTTACTTCAACTGAAATCACTCATTGTGCTCAGAAATGACGGATTTTTTAAAAATATTTAATTCAGTTAAATAGGGCCTCATTTGGGTCAGCTAATAATACATTAGGCACAGTTTTCCCGTACCCGTTGAAAAATGGCGGACAAAAGTTTTAAAAATGACGTTTCAGGAGACTGAAGAAAATTTGCAATTTTTGAAGCGGTTTATTAACACTGCCAATGCTCATGGCTGCTGTGACATATACTAACCAAATTTTGCAGGTATAATAGATGCATAAGGGACTATGTACATGTAAATTATTGCGCAAAATGGTTATTGGTATTTCGTGATACTGGCATGAGAAGTCAGAATTGAGGTAAAAAAACTTCAAAGTTACGGATCGCCTAGAACGACTAACAGAAATATGTCATATTTTAGCTGAAAATATTCTTAAAATAAATTGGGTTAGACCTTTTTTGATTGGCTTTTATGAGTAGTGTAAGAGCCACAAAAATTTGCATACAATTTTGTAAGTCCTCAAAAAATACACAAAAAATCCAATTTTTTAGCTATAAATTAGCCGTAAAAGTTTGAATCAATGTCAAAATTAGCTGAAATTTTGCTATTTACATTAGCAATGTTCGTGCCAAGTTTGATTTTGTTCGATCAAGTAACTTTTGAATTATTGCAAAAACTTCGAAAACTTTACTACCACCTTAAGTGCCTTGTGATCGGTGACTAAGGTGAACTCAGCGTTAGAAAGGTAGTGCCGGAAATGCCGACACGCCCAAATTACTGCACTACCTTCCAAATCGGTAACCGAATACTTAGCTTCAGATTTGGTTAGGCTCCGACTAGCGTATGCCACAGGGCGTCTGGCCTTTCCGTACTCCTGTTCTAACACTGCACCTAATCCTGAATAACTAGCATCTGTACACAGCACAAAGCGTCGTTCCCAATCCGGGAAAATCAACACAGGGGCTTCAGTAAGAAGCTTACGTAAGGTATCAAAGGCGTTTTGGCAATGCTCTGACCACACGAATTTCATATCCTTCGTCAGTAGCTTATTTAGAGGGGCCGCCTTGGCTGAAAAATTCTCAATAAATCTACGGTAATAATTTGCAAGGCCCAAAAACGATCTTAGTTGCGTAATATTCCTAGGTACTGGGAATCTACGTACTGCTTCGACCTTTTTAGGGTCCACGGCTATTCCCTGCTCAGACAGTATATGACCTAGGTATTCGACTTTACGCCTACCAAACGTACACTTCTTAAGCTTCAAACGAAGCCCATTAGCTAACAGCTTCCGAAATATAATTTCGATCATTTGCAAGTAGTGGTCCTCATCGGGGGAAGGTACCAAAATATCATCTATATACACAGGGCATTCCGTAATTATAGATTCCATAATTCGTTGGAAAGTTGCCGGGGCGTTAGTTAACCCAAACGGCATTACGTTCATTTGGAATAAACCCATATGCGAGATGAAAGCGGTTTTCTCCCGGTGTGGAGGATACATTTCCACCTGCCAATAACTTGAGGCTAAATCTAGGGTAGAGAAAAATTTACCATGCTTGAGCGAGTCCAGTATTTCATCGATCTTAGGTAATGGGTATCGGTCCTTTTTGGTAATTTCGTTTAACCGTCGGTAGTCTATGACGAAGCGGGTGGTACCATCCTTTTTAGCTACCAACATACAGGGGGAAGACCAGGGACTGCTAGATTTTTCACAAACCCCTTGGTCCAGCATAGTTTTTATATGCTTTTCAATTTCCTGCTTGTCAGATGGATTAGTACGAAAAGGAGCCGAAGTTACTGGACCATTATTCCCCGTATTTACTACATGAAAACCCTTCTCACACCTCCCCATATTTTCAGGGGTAGCAAATACTTCTTTGTACTTGCATGCTAATTTGGCTAGAACTTGCTTGGTTTTAGGGGGAAGGTCACAATTTTCCAAATCCAACCCTTTTAGTACCTCTTCGTCAGATAGTAGTGTCGGGTTTTCTGGGTCTGGGTCGAAAGCTGGCAAATTTTTCTCATTACAGTCCACCGGTTGCTCGTACTGATGTATATACTGTTCGAAATCTACGTAGTGGGGTGTATGCACATTCCCAACTTGCGAGTAGCTATCACACTCTTTGGTATACTGTTGCTGATCTACTCCTGCGTACAATGTGATGCCTCCCGAGTTATCCTTTTGGGATGTGGACTGTGGGTCATGCGTCCCACTTGCCCCAGGGGAGTCACCACCAGAGTATACCCTATCCGGTTGTACGTGCTTAGCGATTGACTGCATATTCTCAGTTAGGTAGCACTGTTTACAATCAGACTCACAGTATACGATCACACCGTTTGCAGATTTAGGTCGGACCGTACGTGCCTGTGCAATGGAACTGCCTTGTCGTAGCTGTACGTACGTACCAGAGAGGTTAAAGGCTCGTACGTGCGTAGGTTGCGCTAAGTCGTAGATTAGGCCATTAGGTACATAAATGCCTTTTTCCTCCAATAGTTGCAATTTAGGTTCTAGATACAAGGTTTCGGCATCAACTTGCAAACACACTGTGGACTGAGTTTCACACTCTATGAAATCATTCTGTTCCTCTTTTTCCTCTTGCAGTCCTTTCCCCTTTGCAAACTGCCGATCCTTCCGTAAAACTATTGGTATTGTAAACGAGTTAGTATAATCCTAATACATACTGTAGTTAACTGTAATCTAAGTTCACATACAAACCTACACCTATATATATATTGCTAAGTGAGTAAGCGGCGGCGCGCCCTTGTCCTACCGTAACCTTGTTCTGGAATGCGTGACATTTAAAAGTTCTCATAGATAGTCATCTAAACTAGTCACCAGGTAGGCTAATTTTAGCCTATCCAGGTCAGTTAAGTATTCAATCTGGGATTTGCTGCAGCGCCTATAAAACCGAGTAAACTGGTTAGGAGAGCGGGGTCTGACATAGAGAGTCAAGCTGAGTGCTGTCGGTTAGTTAACCTCCCGCTAGGTGTCTGTTGGCTTACTTGTTTCGCACCTGTTAACGTAATTGCATTACCTGTTGTGCTGGCGCACTTTCCAACCTGTTTCGTGCTATATGTTATTAAACTCATGCTGTGCTACAGTGTGCCCCTTTACTCTTGCTGCAATACACGTAGGCTAAACTACATTTGGCGCTGCGAGTTACCACGTTCCCTGCGCACGTTCTACGCTAGCGGCTGTTGGTGTGGCTGCCACCTCACCGAACGCTAGCTTACCTGCAATTCCCTGGCTGTGCACTCACGTTAAACAGGTTGCGCCGCTTACAGTTGCTTCATTTACTACTGGTTTAAATCGGTTGTGACATTTGCGCCTACTTCGCTCTAGTTAAAATTTTTATTTTTGGAATATGTATTTTACATTGTTTGTACTCGGCGGGTTTTTCTGTTTTGCTTAGGTATTATTCTGTTCATTTATTTTCACTGTCTGTAGAAATGTCTGATCCTGAAGCATCCCAAAAAACGGGAATGCAAACTAGGCAGCTTACAATGGACCAAATGACCAACCAAATCGCGCAACAGCACAGTACTATTCGCGCTTTGCAGCAGAGACTCGAATCGTTGAGTCAAAGTAGTTCCAATAAGTCATTGCCCATTACTCTAGCCCCTTTTCATGGGAGACTTGGGGAAGATTTTAGTGAGTTTGTGCTGATGTTTGAACCGCTAGCGCAGGCAGGCGGGTGGAATAGTGATAAAATGTGCAATATGCTACCTGCTTACCTGCGGGAAAGCGCCCTGGCAGCTTATCAGGATCTCGATTCTACTGCTAAGCGCAATTACGACAACCTCAAGTCGCGTCTGATCGCTGCACTGCAACCCGCTGAACTTGAAAAGTTCAGCAGTGCGGAGCTACACCGCAAACGGCAATCTCCGGGCGAATCAGTTTCTGACTTCGCCACCGCCATCCAAAAGTTAGTGCGAAGCGCATACCCTGGTATTGGTGGCGACGCACTAAAACGGCTGATGAAAGAATTTTTTGTGTGCAATCTTTTGCCTAATTTGCAACAATTAGTTCTAATCTCCGATCCAGATACATTTGAGAAAGCTGTCGAGTTGGCTAAGCGCCACGAAGCGAATTTGCTGTTGTCAAATACATCTGCGTCGTTCAACCCCTTTTCACCAACTTCGGATCTGTTAGCACCTAGCCCCTATCAACGTGTGCCCATACCACGCACTGACCCACACAGCCCTATCACTGCGGTTGCTTCAATTGGCTCTAGCAATGCACCGAAATCCTTGGAGGATTCCCGACCGGTGCTGTTTGCAAAAAGAGATGATATTGCTTCCAAACATGTCATGGATACCCTGACTACCTTGTCCAACGAAATAAGAAATTTGGTAAATTGCCAGTCTTCACAACAGAAGCCATGGGTAAGACCCAGAACCAGAACTTTTGAACAAAAACCTAGTGGAGATGGCACGCGACCAACATCTGCAAGAACAGGATCCCGTTGGACCGCAGATGGTCGGCCAATTTGCGATCACTGCAATAGAATTGGTCATATTAAAGCCAAATGTTTTTCCCTCCACCCAAGTAATCCACGAAGCAATGCCGCGCGACGAGAAGCACAGTCTATGGTAACGACTAAAATCAGTACCAATACTAAGGGCAGGGCAGCAGGTCAAGCTAATTTGGCACAGAATTCAACACCAGCCACGACGATGCCGGAGTATTTCGTCGATTCGTTAATTGGTGTTGAGCCCGAAATATTAGGTGATAACAGTAACTGTACTGAATGTGCGTTTCAGGAACTTCAAACAGAACCTAGCTGTTTTATGTTGTCTGTGGGAAATAGCGAAACTACTCTTGTCAGACCGGATCTACGTGCTTTGGGTAGAAGACATGATACTACAGCGCTACATGGCGGGATACCATATTTGCTACCAAATGATGTGCGACCATGGGCCAATGGAACTGATGCTGCTCACAGCAATTTGTTCGTGGGCCCCGACGAAGTAGGACCACCTGAAGAATTTCATTTTTTTGGAGGCAGAAACGATGTGTTCTCTAACTTGCATTTGGCCTCATTTACAGATAATATGCGACATTATAACTGCACAGAGCAATACTATATGCGAAAAAAAGCATTGTTTTATAATCGCATGGACCTGGTAGCTCCGATCATGGAATCGAAAAGTCCAATGGCCATAAAGAGACTGGGTCGTCAGTGTTTTGGTGCAGATGGCACTGACGGTGATTGGAAACGGAACCGCCTTTCATGGGATACATTATGGGATGCGAACTATTTGAAGTACACCCAAAATCCAGAAATGAAAACAGCGCTGCTCGAAACAGAAGGCAAAACTCTTGTTGAATGCAATCCAAAAGACAGCTTTTGGGGCATTGGATTGAAGAAGACGGATCGCCGCTGTCATCACCGTCAGACATGGGGTGGTTTTAATCGATTCGGCGACCTGCTAACTTCTGTTCGCGAATGGATTAAGGTGCACAGCGAAGTACCCCAGACGGCTGCGACAGACACAGTTTTACTGTCAGCATCGCCACGTTTAATAGAGCCGAGTGACCATGGGAGCCACATGGACGCGGAAAAGCATGGTGCGACAGAAAATTCAGTGGAAGTTCTCCCTAGTATAATGATCAAATCAACCCAGGCACTTATGACTTTTTTGGATACAGATGAAGTGGGGGAGCTTTTTGCACGTCATAATGCTTCAATATAACCGTGTCAAGGCGTTGATGGATGTGCCTGGATTGCCATAAAGAGCAAAGACTACGACTCATTGCGTCAGATAGTTGAACTAATTCCAGAAGCAACTCTGACTGATCATCCACTAGTGAAAACTGAAGACAATGGAGAAGCATCTGCAGCAATAAATATTGTGAGCGAACCTGAACTAGAGACAATGGCCGCCTCACAACGTAGAGATTTGGCTGGAAGAAAGTCTGAAAGAACAACAATCTCCTCTCCAGAGGAGTATCAAATGCAGTCGACGGAACTCACACCTAACACGTCAACACATGACTGTGGTGTGCCACAAAACTTAAATCAGCCACAACCAGCACAAGCTTTGGGCTCTCCAACCGAGACCGTTGCACAAATACGGCAAGGACCACATCCTCACTTGGTAGGAATACGACGCCTGGTATTCGGCCCTCTGTTGGGACTGATTTTTTGCTTAACAATAATCCCTGTGGCATTGGCAGTGGAACCTATGCTGTGCAACTCGCGACAATCAGGCACGTTGTACAAAATCACCGAGCTCGCGCCATGTCGCACCCATGCTCTTAATGACTCGACCGATCTCAGGGAAAGCCCTATACTAATTTATCGACGAAATCACATACAATACAAGACAACAGCATGGCTGTGTCGAATTGTGAAAAGCAAAATTAGTGTGTTCACCTAATTTTTTAACGATGAGAATTTAAAAAAAGAAGAGAAACACAATGAGTACGTCTCCGAAGCACAATGTCTGTCTATGAAAAACTGGAAACGCTGTGAGCACGGCGATTTGCGGAAGACTGAGGGGTTCTGGCGAACAACCAATCGGCTCGACTGGAGCTACCCAGGCGGCGGCATCAACTGCTGTCACTGGAAAGAGTATATCACTAAAAACTGCTTTTTGTCCTCCGCCTGGGTTTACAAACGGCATGATTCCTCCTATATGGAGAGCAATATAGGCGATGTATCGCACTGCAGTTACCTACAAGGTAAATGTGCCATGTCAGATGGAAGCTACTTGCTATGGGATATAGCAAAGCAGGAGCACTGTCAGCTACTCCCATGGAAACAGTATGCAGGACGTTCTATGGCGACATCCTGGCTCGCAGATGACGGCAACTTGGCACTCACATTTACATCTGATACAATGTCATCCAGTTCGCCTGAGTACGTCGATGCCAACTGGTGCGTAGAAGATGAGGTCTTTGAGACCGAGGAAGACCCAGCTAAGCCACTTGAGTTATTACCAGATCAAGAAAATCCTGCTAACAATGCGGAGTGCCCCACCAACGAAGAATATCTGGATGCCGAGGACGGGGAAATCATTGATGTATGTCTCAGCGACCTTGACATTTTACCCAGTAACTGTCATATGGAGCCCCCTATGGAGGCGGAGGATCCTAAAGCTTGTTTGGAGTGTGCGGCTGCCCGAGCTGTTGGCCCTCAGCCTTTTCCTGAAAATGCTTCACAAGATGCAGCTTCCCCGGAAGCCCCCCCCCCCGAAGTTGGAATACAGATGGAAGAAGGGGGCTGTGTGGAGAACCAAGGCCAAGAGGCCCAGGTTGTGGAACAAGCAAATAATTCTCCAGCAGCGAAATTTTAAGTACCAGAGCGACCTTCCAGTATTCCACGTGCAATTGAGCACATTCAGCACAGACGCAGACGAAAGGAGTTATTTGTAACCGGGCCGTGGGATATGCTGCATCCAGCATATAATGGCCATGCGGGCCTCCCAGTTTTTCACGCAATATCTGGTGGCTATGCGCCTACCTCTATTGCGGCTGCGGTTGGTGCCGTTATGCAAATGACGGCGGGGCCCGCAGTTGCTACTACGATCCACCTCTTTGATCGGCCAGACGAGCTATGGCGAACACTAACCCGAAAAGCAGTGTGCAAATCTGTGGCGTTTCATTATTACGCCGAGTTGGCCGTCACATACACCGTAGCACGCACTGCTGCAAAAACAAATTTGCTAGCTGGTCCGTGTGAACAAGTGCTTGGTGGATACAGGGTCGTCTTGTTGGGCTCTGGAGAACAGGAATGGTCAGCAGGCATTTCCATTGAACGCCTGAATCGCAATTCTCTTTCTGAGTTTCCGGGACAGAATACGTACGGAAAACTGGTCACTCGAGGTTTCCAGGTCGCAACGGATCTGCTAAAGCCACTGCCAGACAAGGCTGCCGAAAATTCTGTTGTCATACTGGGTGATTCGATTGCCCAGTGCTTCAAGCGTGTGACAGGGCCGCAATTCAGTTTCGTTGCCCGAAGCGGTGCATACCTGGAGCATGTTGTGCTCTGGCTGCTCGACGACGTCATTCCGTCGTCAACCCAGTTTATTGTTATTTTTGCCGGAATCAACAACGTTAAAACTGGACAATCGCAGGAACGCATTATTAAAGTTTTTGATGACATTATCACAGCAGCAATGCGCCGGTTTGGACCTAATGAGCTAATGGTCAACACGATTCTTCCACGGTTTGATCCAGAACAACTAGCTATTATTGACAGAGTCAACATGGAATTGAAAAATCAGGCCCTGGAGAAAGGATTTTGGCTGTGTCCCTATGGAGAAAATCTCCGTCGACGCGGAAGCCGCCAGTGGGAGCGTTTTATACCAGATGGGCTACATCCCAATGTGGCGGGGGTGAAAGATTGGATGCGGGAAATGAACGTTATCCTGCGCGAAATATAATGCACTCCCTGACGCGTGGCTGCCCCTGTTATGACTCTATGTCAAATAATATTCACCAGTATGATTATCCATTATTACTACTAATTATTACCTGTTTTGCCTTAAACCGAACTGCTAAATTGTTTTGTGCCTATAACATTGTTTTGTGCCTATAACGAGCCGTAACCGTTATTGAGTTATTTGTTAATTATACTTATATCATGCATTATTTTATTCACGTATTAATTAGCACTTTGGTTCACTTTATATAATTGCTATGTGAATGAGTTATGTCGTATGGTACATCGCACAAAGCGTGCCGTAATATTCTTGTCAGTTTTGGTTGTATTTGTACCGAGGTACGCTGCGTACTATTGATTATAACATAACACGTGGTTAATTTGTATCAAGTAATACAGTAGATACCTTGTAACCTCAGGAGAGGTAAATTTTCAAAACCGGGGAGGTAATGTAAACGAGTTAGTATAATCCTAATACATACTGTAGTTAACTGTAATCTAAGTTCACATACAAACCTACACCTATATATATATTGCTAAGTGAGTAAGCGGCGGCGCGCCCTTGTCCTACCGTAACCTTGTTCTGGAATGCGTGACATTTAAAAGTTCTCATAGATAGTCATCTAAACTAGTCACCAGGTAGGCTAATTTTAGCCTATCCAGGTCAGTTAAGTATTCAATCTGGGATTTGCTGCAGCGCCTATAAAACCGAGTAAACTGGTTAGGAGAGCGGGGTCTGACATAGAGAGTCAAGCTGAGTGCTGTCGGTTAGTTAACCTCCCGCTAGGTGTCTGTTGGCTTACTTGTTTCGCACCTGTTAACGTAATTGCATTACCTGTTGTGCTGGCGCACTTTCCAACCTGTTTCGTGCTATATGTTATTAAACTCATGCTGTGCTACAGTGTGCGCCTTTACTCTTGCTGCAATACACGTAGGCTAAACTACAGTATTAAAATTTCCGAATTCGGGCCTATCTCCACGTCTTCACACAAAACCACGCACATACCATCCTCCTTACTCATACGTATATTATCCAAAATGGTGGTAATTTCGTCTGGAAATAACATTTCCAAAAGTACTAGTAATTGTATGCGTTGCTAACTGCATCGTCCAAGAGTTTTCGGCCAGAAAATCTATTCCCAAAACTAAATCATATGGACATACTTTAGTTACGTTACACACGTATATAAAGTGGTGCCCTTTATACTCAATTTGGCCTTGGACTGATGCGGAGTACTGCATAGGTTGGTTGTTAGCTAACACTGCGTAAGGGGCTGATGGTGACATAATTTTGGTAAAATGGTGCCGGTTTTTAAGCACCTCGTATAAATATTCCGACATGATAGAATGAGAAGCCCCGGTATCTAATAGTGCAAATACAAACAGTTCTGACATACGTACGACAATTACACAAGCACGGCCACGAGATATACGAGTTCTAGGTCCGATATAGTAGTTATCGGTGTTTGACAGTTCAATTTCGAGCTAATTTCCTTGACTGAGTGCGGCTACAGCATCGGTGTCAAAAGTTTGAGGGGGGAAAGGGGACTGGTGTATTGGAGATAGACTAAGACAACGTTCAAATTAAACACAGGTTATTAAATTTAGTTTCAGACAGTGTACAAGGCACTGAGTTTTTTTCGCAAAAACGTTCGCAATTGCAAAAAAATCCACAATTGCGAAAAATTTTCAAACCTTTTTCGCAAAATTGCGAAAATTTTTTGATACAGTCGAGATGAACTCGTAAGGTCTATGTGCTGGTTTTTGTGGCTATGTCGGAAAACATTTCCAATTATACATCCTCAATGGACCAAATTTGGCCTAAAAATTCTCCGACTTTATTTCATCCCCTAGGCCTGGACTCATGCAACTTTTTGACTTGATGTTTCTACTGACTATAAATGAGACCCAGTACCTTCCATGTATCACAGCGACTGCATGTAACACTAAGTCACAATATGATAGGGGTCGCAAGCGACTACAGTAACGAACATTTCAAAATGTTAGCATTTCCAGACCAAAGACCGAACTTGGTCACTTTTGGTCCGTTGAATATTCTTTACGGCTGAGCATGGATTGTGAAATTTGTGTAACTGGCTGCTTTTACTAGGGGATCAGGTCCGGTACCTATTTACTATTTAGTGCGTGTATTGCGTTGTGTTTAATACAGTTCCCTGCTTCTACACTAGATGCCAGTCACGAACTGAGATAGTCGTCCTACTTCCTCTACTTCCTATACAATCAAAACAATCAACAGGAACCAGTAAATCAGTTTATTAATTCTTCGCTATCCACATAATTACAAGCACTGTCTAGATATACGTTTACGCTTAATGCCAAAGGGGTGAGCGTCTCAGTCAGTCCCGTCAGTTCAACGAGTTAAGTCCATTTTCAGTCCTGCCTATTTTCCGACCTCGTCTAGTCCGGCTAAGTCCAACTAGGTCCCAATCCAGGTAGCCTAGCTTAGGTCCAATCCGACTCCGAAGAGTGCCGCGAACTAAACTGTGTTTAGTAAAACTAAATTTTTATAAAACTAAATTTTCATAAAACTAAATTTTCATAAAGGCCCCAATCTAGGTAGCCTAGCTTAAGTCCAATCCGACTACGAGGAGTGCGAACTAAACTGTGTTTAGTAAACCTAAATTTTAATAAAACTAAATTTTCATAAAACTGTCAAAATAGTTGAGTTTTGACCAAGAATGGGTATATAAAAATTGCGTCAGTCTTAACAATTATCTCAATAGTAGTTTATTAACACTTTAATTAGAAGTCTAGTGCATTAAATAACAAAAGTAAGTCTGCAAAAAATATTTGATTTTTCGAAAAAAATCAATTTTTAGCTGTTCGCAAAATGCCAGCGAAAAAACCCAGACAATGCATGTATATACCATACATGGAGATGGATGTGAAGGATATTTGCGCCCCCCCCCAGAAAGCTCCACTTAAAGCTTCCTGCTATACTTCACTAAAATTCCTAAGCGCTTTAAAAAATTCCAAAGCGCACTTTGAAAAGCTTTGGATTGCTTTGAAACGTGCCAAAGCTAAGACTTGCATAAGACCGCATTTCATAACAGATTGGGTAAGGTTTAGGAGCCGATCTTTAACGTGTGGCTCCTGCCTAGGCGAATTGGGTAAGGTTTAGGAGTCAGTGGAGTGGAGCTATCTTTTATACGTGTGGCTAGAATTGGGTAGGATTTAGGAGCCGGGCTAGCTGGTAAGACAAGGGGCCGGGCTAGCTGGCACGACAGCTGTCGTCAAAACAGTTGTTAAGTATTAAACTATTGATACTAATTTTTCAGTTAAACTTTTTTCAAAATATAACTTTTTAAAATTTATGAAAATTATTTAAGTACTATTGCAAAATTTTACATCTGTCACAGTGGCGGATCTAGGAATTTTTCATGGGGGGGGGGGCTCGGACCCCGATAGGCCCCCTGACCAATAGGCCCCATTTTTTCGACATGAGCTAAAATGCACTTAAGTGCTATTTTAACGCAAAACACGACACATATTAGCATTTTTCGGTCAAAAACAATGCTTATTTTCGACCACAGCAACATCGAACATAAAATTGGAGCTCATAGGACCGAAAATTACAAAACGGTGCGACGGCAAGGGTCAAGAAGATAGCCAATCTGCAAATTTCCGAAATTTTTTGACATTAAGTTTTGTAATTTACTAAAAATGTCATTATTGTAACAATAAAACTGCTAAAACGATGGTACAGTGTATTACGCAATTACAATTTAACTAGGTATAGGAACATGCACATGCAAAATAAAAGCAAGGAACACTAAGCCAAAAACTTGCAGGGGTCTGGGGGCATTAGCCCAAAGGAAAAAAAGCGGAAATTTTTTATTTTTACCTCAAATTTGGTCAACTGGAGACGTATTGGAAGTTTTTTCCGGCCGGACCGTAAAAACCAAAGGGGAGATCCTTGTGTAAAATTTCAGTCCGAAAAATTTCGGGGGGGGGGAGAATAACACCGCCCCGGCTACGCCCCTGCTTAGCAGTGTACTAAGCAATCAAAAAGTGCACAATGCACAAAAGCAAGAAAGAATAAGCCACAAGATTGCATGGGTGTGGGGGCGGCAGCCCCCAGAAAACAAATTTGGGAAAAAATTTTATTTTTAGGCCGATTCGAATTAATTGTGGACGTATCAGAAATTTTTTCCAACCAGGCCATAAAAACAATGGGGGATCCTTGTGTAGAGTAAACGACAGGCTACAAGGGCCTAAATAGGCCCCAAAGCAACATGGAGAGAGGGCCTATCTAGTCTACGACTGCCTACAAGGGCCTAAATAGGCCCCAAAACAACATGGAAAGAGGGTCTATCTAGTCTACGACAGGCTACAAGGGCCGATAGGCCCCTCGACCCAATGGGGGGGCTCGAGCCCCCCTCGCCCCCCCCCCTAGATCCGCCTGTGAGCTGTCATTTAATTTTTTTGCTCAAATTTTAATTATTATTTAATTAATTAATGTGGATTATTTAAAAAATTGCATAAATGCAATGCAATTCAACTGAATGCTTGTCTGTTTGGTGTGAGCTGCAGGCTAGAAACTAGTTAGCTGTCTTACGGTAGATGGGCTCATTTTTGTAGTGTCGGAACTGTAACTAAGTGGATACTAGACGGATCAACCCTGTCAATACATCATTTTGTAGCTTAATATTAGGCCTACAAGATTATATAAAAAGTTGAGCTTTATTGCTATGCTAAGGGCAGGTATGGCAGGTTTAGTGTACCTAAGAGTGATTTTTTTCGCAAAATGATACCGCACGTTTTACGGGCATGGAAGATGGGTGAATTTACGTGATCAATATGTCATTGTGTAGCCTATCACCCCTACTACAAGTTGATATAAAAAGCTACGCTGAATACTTACGTTGAGGGCAGATGTACCAGTTTTATGTACCTATGCTAGTTTTTGGGCAAAATGATACCGCACATTTTACGGGCATGGCCGTTTTCTTAGCGGTTATAGCACCGATTGACTTGAGCAATATATCACTGGGTAGCTTGTCACGTATACTACAAGATGATATAAAAAGCTAAGCTGAATACTTAGGCTAAAGTTATATATATATATATATATATATATATATATATATATATATATATATATATATATATATATATATATATATATATATATATATATATATATATATATATATATATATATATAATATAAAGGTAAATGACAAGTTTAGTAGAAGTTTTTGGTAGTAACCACAAAAGTGGAATTGCCAAATGACAGATGCCAAATGGTGTGACATCATTGTGTTTGATTAATGGCTAATTAAATTGACGGAATGAGTCATGGCGTCGGTTATAAATCATTCTGACGTCATTAGCTGTCATGAGTGATTAATTGCTAATTGTAGGTAAATTGACAAGACATTCTGGCGTGGCGTCGCTCACGTAAAGTTTCAGTCTGTCAGTGCATTTTTACTCGAAAAAATTTTGTCCTTATCCACTAACAAACCTTATTTTTATGTTTCAGAAATTAATTTGATTTATTTTCGAACGCTTTCTAGCTCAATGTCCAACATGGATGCACATGTAGTAAGTGAACAACCCCAAATTGTACTTTAATAAAAATAATAGGCAACTAGTCGAGTGGCTACAACGTGTTGCCGACGTAGGCAGGCGTCCCTCTTTTCTAGGCAGAGGACCCTCTATTCTAGGCAGGGGACCCTCTATTCGTGTTCAGGGGCTTGAATTACCCCTAGGAACATCAAAATCTGAATTTCGAAAAATTGACCCCTTTGATCCTCTGGGAATGGTACCCTAGGGGGGGGCTTGGGGGGTCGACGAGGGTTCTAGGCAAAAATGGACCTCGGATTAGTGTTCAGGGGTTCAAATTACCCCTAAAAAATCTCAAATCCCTCAAATTACCCCATCAAAATCTCAATTTCGAAAATTTGACCCCTAAGGACCCCCTGGATACCCCTGGTGGTGGTACCCTGACGGGGTCATAGGGAGGTCCAGATAGGTGGTGATGGGGCAGCAATATGGTTGCACGAATGTAGTTGAACGGCGAACAAACAATTGTTGTTGGATAGCAATACGGGCAGGACAGAGCAAATTTAAAAACCGACCGTTCAGTAACATGGCGGCGGTAATAACTGACGCAACCTGTTTACGAAGCGACTTTTATACCTTGACTCACGCCTGTAATTTCAGGTTTTTTTAGAGGGAACCAGGCTATAAGTTTTGTCATGACAAAAATTTTAAAAAATTATTCTTGCAACTACAGGCAATGAGGCTAATTATTGCATACCACTTTAATTATTTATGAATTACTTATGAGTACTTTTTAAGACCAGTACCAGTATAATTGACCAACACAACAGCTGATGATGTCAAAAACGCCGCGGCAGCTTGGTAACAAGTACACTCAACCCAGACAAACGCTGATAACATCTAGAGTAGACGCAGTGACGAATTTTTAGACATTTATTTTTAGAAAATTTATTACCTGTCAATTTACTTAATATTAGCAATTGTGTGCTTGCTTATGTATTAGCAATTGTGTGCTTACTCAGGTATTAGCAATTGTGTGCTTGGTATTGTTTTATACTAGCTGTGCAGTGTGCACAAATTTTTCTATTTATGCACTATGTTTGTAATGTGGTGGTGGTGGTGGTTTTTTCGCACTAATTTTCTGCTTGCACTTTTCAGTGGCTCCATCTTGAGTGTCTCCCCCTGAAACACGGACAGTGACGTTGGCGTACCTCCACAATCGCTCTCGGGAAGCACTAGTCAGGGACATTCAAAGTGCTCCCTTCTCTGAGCATTTGCTTTGAGAGCGAGTCCCCTGTGCTCGGGTGATGGCTGGCACATACGAACGTTGGAACCGCAGCAGGGAATCCTCAGAACATTTTTTCTGGGGCTGACGAGAGCAAAGATGCTCACTTTGTTTTGAAGCACCTCAGGCCGGTAATGCAATACGGCTTCTTTTCTGAGAATATCAGCGAACTTTGGGGTCTTAGACCATACCTGGAACTCAGTTGCTTATCGTCTCAGATGGGAGACGGCGCTGCGTTCAAAGGTATTCTAACACCGTGGACATATGCGAACCGGGTTGGTACTGGGACGCCCTTCCATACGGAAAACTTTCATCTTCCTTCGGTTAACGTCTGTTACCAAGGGAAGAAGCTTTGGGTGGAAGTTTCCCAGGACGAACTGGGTAAACTGCTCGTTATCCTGCAGGGTCTGGGTCCATATGAGGCGCAGTGTCCTCTTCTCACCCTCAGGAGAAATTGCTTTTTTCTTCATCCTGGGTGGTTAGCGTCTCTAGGCATCACGGTGCAATGCCTGGTACAGGAACCTGGTGACATTGTCCTTACGCCACCTTTTTCCTGTCACCAGGTAATAAATTTGGATCGTGGTGTCTCACAGACGATAAATTTTTTTAGCTGCCAATACCTCCAAAATCGGGCACACCACTCCTCCCTCCATCTAAATTGCATTGCCAAAAAAGCATGTAGTTCAGCAGAAAAGCGTGGATTCGAATTCCCCAATGCTTCAGCTGCACGGGTTTCAGAATTGTTTCTCCATGACCCTCCGAAGACCGTGCTCTTCACGTGCCGTGTGTGCCCCGAGCGGTTCGAAAGCCGGTTCGCCCTGAGTCGTCACAAAAAGAACATCACGCACCGGGAGGCAAGCGCTGCCGGCAGTGTGGGGCTGGCGTTACGGATCTCAAGGAGCACGAGCGCAACGTCCATATAACCCCTACTAATGTCCCCACTGCCAGACCAACTATACGCGCTGCTCCCTGGGCAAACACTTACGGATTTGCCCAAGGTAACTACCTATCACTATATTACACTTCCTACTTTGCATGTTGTAATCACTATATTACGCTCCTTTGGCGCCATATTTGCACTACCTTCCAATCACTACTATGGTTGCGCTTGTTGTTTTACAAAGCCGTGAGTGACGAACCACGCCCCACTAGGGATGTACCGAAACTTCGGTTTTCGGTCGAAAATCGGGTATTCGGTACCGAAAAGTTAATTTTCGGCCGAATACCGAATAGTTCGAAAATCAAGGAAATTCCAAATCAAGGAACGTTTGGAATGAGAGCTCATTTAATTAATCCTGCAATTAGCACTACACTTCGACCTGATATGTACACAAATCATGAAAACTATGAAATATGCTAGTTAACCTCTAATTAGCATTTGTGAGGTCTACATATTTGCGTGAATTCTTGATGGATGCTCATAGTATTGTCAAAACTCAAAAAATTTAAAATGCCAGTAAACTGCAAAGTTCTCAAGCAGTTTAATATGTCCCACTTCATCCAAAAACAGCCCAAGACCTGAGACAGCCGGGGTGAAAAGGGACAAGCCATCATGAAAGATAAAAGCAAAGAACACAAGGCCACGAAGTTGCAAAGGTTTGGGGCGGCAGCCCCCAGAAACAAATAATTTTTTTAATTTTTAGGCTGAATTTGGTCAGTTGGAGGCGTATCGGAAATTTTTTATTCATCGGTAGCTGAAAAAGTTTAGGTCAGCGGGCCTCAATCGCTGAAAAAATTTAGGCCAATCTGGAAAAATTTAGGTCATGGCTTTAGCTATGGCCTAATCCACGGGTTTGCAAGAAGCAAAAAGTTGACTACACGAAAGGGGTATATTCGACAGCACAATGGCACAATACTTATTTGTATATTAGTATAATATATGGCTTATGTATCATATATATAAAACATGTTTCTACCATGAGAAAATGTGAGTTTGCATTTACCGCCTAAACCGAATCTGCGCCGATATTGTGTATGTAGTTACGCTCAAAGTTGCATGTTTCGGCATTGTTTCTGAAACTTTCTTAGATGGAGGTGTCTCCTTTCACCCAAAAAACACTGTCTCACTCCATCCCAGGGTACTATACATAGTATTTATATACGTATCTATACGTAATATTTTATTTTTCTGGATCTTTAAAATCTGAGAAAACTTTGCTTGACTAATGACAACTATTCGGTATTTGGTATTCGGTGAAATTTTTTTCGGTCCCATCTCTACTCCCCACCCCTTCCTACTCACCATCTAACCTGATAAAGTAAGTAAGGCAAGCACGCACGGACTTGCCCAAGGTAACTCCACGCTTGCACTACCTATCACTATATTGCACTCCCTATTATTGAACCTGTTGCACTCACTATGTTTGCACTCACTATATTACGCTCCTTTGTCGCTAGATGTGCACTACCTATCACTATATTTGCAATCACTACTATTTTCCATGTTGCACTTGTTGTTTTAGAAAGCCGTGAGTGACGACCCACGCCCTTCCAATCCTACCCTTTCTGCACGGCACCTCACCTGATAAAGTAAGTCTAAATTTGTTTGAAACGTGTTCAGGTAATGCGTCATATGCCAAAGTGGTTTATATAGAGTACCCGAATATAAGTATCGACAAATTACTTGTCTACTAAGAGTGTTTCATGTCAAAGTGAGACTCCGGGCTTTGCCTGACTCTTAGTAGAGAAGTAATTCTTTTATCAGAATTCAAGTCAATCAAAAGTATTGGAAAAAATTAAGTTGGTTGTACAAAAACAAGCACTACGGACCATAGACTAGAGACACAGCTTAGTTAATTATATCATCTTGTAATACTTATGCAGGCTGCAAGATGACATATTGATAACATTGATCGGACCTATAACCGCTGTGAAATCTTCCATGCCAGTAAAATGTGCGGTATCATTTTACACCAAAAACTAGCATAGGGTTTACTAAATTAGGCTTCCCTGCCCTTAGCGTGGGTATTCAGCTTACTTTTTTATATCATCTTGTTGTACTCATGATAGGCTACACTATGACGTATTGATCACGTAAATCAGCCTGATAACCGCTAAGAAATTGTCCATGCCCGTAAAATGTGCGGAATCATTTTACCCAAAAACTAGCATAGGGTTTACTAAAAAAAGGGATAGTTAACCACCAGGTAACAGTTCAACTTAGCTTTTTATATCAACTTGTAGGAATAGTGATAGGCTACACGAGGACATATTGATCGCTTAAATCAGACTGATAACCGCTAAGACATCGTCCATGCCCGTAAAATCTGCGGTATCATTTTGCCAACAAGCTGCCACACAGTGTTTGCAAGTCATAGAAAAAAATAAGTGGCTTTCACTGAAACCGGCATACTTACCCTTAGTGTAGGAATTGAACTTAGTGTTTTATATCGACTTTGTAGTACTCATGATAGGCTACAAGATGACGTATTGATCGCATTAATTGGCCAAGTAACGGCTAAGAAATCGTCCATGCCCGTAAAATGTGCGGTATCATTTTGTCCAAAAATCTACATAGGGTTTATTAAAACAGGTGCACCTACCGTAAACGTAAGTATTCAGCTTAGTTTTTTATATCAGCTTGTAGTACGGGTGACAGGCTACACTATGACGTATTCTCACATAAATCAGACTGATAACGGCTAAAAAATCTTCCATGCCCGTAAAATGTGCGGTATGATTCTGTAAATCACTGTTAGGTACACTAAACCTACCATACCCGCCCTTAGCATAGCAACTAAGCTTAAGTTTTTATATACACTTGTAGGCCTCATATTAAGCTATAAAATGACGCATTGAACGTGTTGATCGGTCTAGTATTAGCTCAGTTACAGTTACCACACTATAAAAATGAGCCCATCTACCGTAAGACAGCTAACTAGTTTCTATCCTGCAGCTGTCACACCACACACACGCACGCCCACACACACACACACACGAGCATTCATTTAAATTGCAATGCATTTATGCAATTTTAAAAATTACCACCACATTACGTAATATACTGAAAAAAATCCGGGTTAATAAAATTTAAAATTTGTATTTATCTAATTACATAAAATTAGTATTTTAAAAAAACCCTACCCAATTCTTGGCAGGAGCCACACGTTAAAGATCGGCTCCTAAACCCTACCCAATCTGGTGTCAGATACTCGCACTATACTACTCGCGCATCAAAGCTCGGAAAGTAGAAATTGGTTCTACTTTGCCGCGCTTTGAAGCGCTTCAAGTTTTATTTAAATACACCAGTGTATGGGTTTTTTACTTTTCTTAGCTTTTATGTGCATTTTTTAATGTTTGCACTTTTCTGGTAACTTAAGTCGTTTCAGTGTTTTTAGTAGCATTTTTGACAATTACAGTTTTAATTTTTTGGACTTTATCTTTTACACGCATCATTGACTGGTCGAACGTACAAACGGCATCGTTTACCGTTGAGATTTCCTCAGTTTTAGATAGAGTAGATACTTTTTTGAGCATTTTACATATTTTTACGCGCCAAAGTGTAGCAATATTTGAATTTCCAACGCTCTGCTTGGCGCTGACGCTTGGCTTTGCTTTGCAGCGTAGCATCGCTTCAAAGCTAAGCAAAGCTTTGCTTTGAACCTTCAAATTCAAAGCAACCATCGCTTTGTTTCAAATCGCTGCAACACAAAGCTTGGCTTTGCTTTGGCATGCGTCAAAGCAAAGCCAGGCTTTACGAAGTATAGCACCCGCTTAAGGCGACAACAGGGCGCCAAATCACGTCACTATACTTGATATATTTTGAGCGACGCTGTTTTTTTCAAGCTCATGTTTTAGGCAAGATGTGGTGGACGCCTTAAATCGAGCCGTTGAGCATCGCGAAGAAGGATTGATTATTAAGCGACCCGACAGTGCTTACAGACTCAACACACGTTCAAATGATGCTGGTTGGCTCAAAGTTAAAGTAAATTACATTTTTGCCTGTAGGTTACATATTTAACTTGCAAGATTGGTTCAAAAGAATCAAACTCACATATCATCAGCCTAAGCTTGTCCCGGATTTCTGCAAAACAAATTCTATTAAAATTCAACGTTCAACGAATTGTCTAGAAATCTGAGATTTTTCAAGAAATATGTTGTGGCTTTCCATCCCTCGCTCCTATTAGTCAAAATTATAGGCAATCACCCAACATGACTTTCCATTTTTCCCTCCTATTGGTTACTCAAAATGAAACCATAGAAAGGTAAGAAGATTTAGTAGGCGCCCACCCCCCCACCCCCCCCGGTTGTTGGGTTTGTAGGCTTTCCATCCCTCGCTCCTATTAGTTAAAATTATAGGCAATCACCCAACATGACTTTCCATTTTTCCCTCCTATTGGTTACTCAAAATGAAACCCTAGAAGGGTAAGAAGATTTAGTAGGCGCCTACTAAGTCTAAGCCTAAGCCTAAGCCTAAGCCTAAGCCTAAGCCCTAAGCCTAAGCCTAAGTCTAAGCTTAAGCCTAAGCCTAAGCCTAAGCCCAGGCCATAGCTAACCGTAGGCCTAGGTAAAGAAGAAGTACAAATATTTTCAATAAACTACCCAATAGCACAGTATAGCGCAAATATCACCCTCAACTGCTATAAACGTTATTTTTTAAGCCTACGGAAATCACCAAGCCCTAGGCAATCACCCAACATGACTTATTACTCAAGAAATATTCACTGATTCCAAATTATAAATTTTAGAAATACCAAGTACTCGTAACGTTAAGCAAATAAAGTATTCTCCAGCATATTAATATTAAAAAACTATTACTACTACTATACTAGTATATAAATATTAATACTAAAAGCAAATCATTAAAGCAAAATAAACAAAAAAATATATAACTTACTTGCTAAGCAGGAAAAGAACGAGAACTAGTTTAAGGCAGTAAATAATTATCATATAATAATAATCCAGTAATGATAATCCAGTAATAATAAAAGTCCAAGCAGCGCCCAAGCGCCTAAATAGTGCAAAAAAAGCACCATCTATTTTTCAAGCCTATGAAAAAAATAGCGCTTATAGCACTTTGATGCGCTATCGTTTTGCTATATGCGCTATTTTTTTATATCGTCGACTAGAGCACAAACAAAAAATTGGAAATAATTTTAAAAATATTTTTTTTATTGAAGCATCGTATACGTAGTAAAAAGTACAAAAATTTGCAATGAATTAGCCAATAGCACAAAATAGCGCCTAAATAGCGCAAATAGCACCCTCATGTGCTATAAGCGCTACTTTTTAAGCCTATGAAAAAAATAGCGCTTATAGCACTTTGATGCGCTATCGTTTTGCTATATGCGCTATTTTTTTATATTATCGACTAAAAGACAAACAAAAATTAAAAAAAAATTTAAAACTGTTATTTTTTATTGATGAATCGTATACGTAGTAAAAAGTACAAAAATTTGCAATAAGTTAGCCAATCACAGAAAATAGCGCCTAAATAGCGCAAATAGCACCATCAGGTGCTATAAGCGCTATCCAAAATCAGCATCACTATTTAAAGGGAAATTAACACAAACACCAATAGGCCAGCGTAGCTCAGTTGGTAGAGTGTTAAGCTAGAAATCTAGCAATGGGTGGTTCAAATCCCCCCTGGCCATTTTGCTGTAGAAGTTTCATCCATATCCAAAAAAATAGCACATATAGCACCTTCGATAGCGCTTATAGCGCAAATAGCGCATATAGCACTCCCAAAAAGCGCTATAGCGCAAGTAGCGCATATAGCACCTTCGATAGCGCATATAGCGCAAATAGCGCATATAGCACTCCCAAAAAGCGCTATAGCGCATATAGCGCATATAGCACCCTCGATAGCGCATATAGCGCAAATAGCGCATATAGCACCCCCAAAAAGCGCTATAGCGCAAATAGCGCATATAGCACCCTCGATAGCGCATATAGCGCAAATAGCGCATATAGCACCCCCAAAAAGCGCTATAGCGCAAATAGCGCATATAGCACCCTCGATAGCGCATATAGCGCAAATAGCGCATATAGCACCCCCAAAAAGCGCTATAGCGCAAATAGCGCATATAGCACCTCCGATAGCGCATATAGCGCAAATAGCGCATATAGCACCCCCAAAAAGCGCTATAGCGCAAATAGCGCATATAGCAAATTCCATAGCGCTTATAGCGCATATAGCGCATATAGCGCATAAAAAAAGCGCTATAGCAAAAAAAGTGCTATTTCGATTTCGCTTACACGCGTTCGTTACCCGCTGAAGGCCAAACCGAAGACCGAGACCGAACAAACTAAACCAAGGACCTATGCCGAGCAAAACCAAACCGAGAGGTAGACCGAGATAGACCAAACGAGACCTTGGTATTTTTAACCTTGAAGGCCTTTTGCAGTGACCCCATCCTGGGTTTCTTTCATTCCCTTTTTTGCCACCTTCCTCAACCAAACCGAGAGGTAGACCGAGGTAGACCAAACGAGATCTTGGTATTTTTAACCTTGAAGGCCTTTTGCAGTGACCCCATCCTGGGTTTCTTTCATTCCCTTCTTTTGCCACCTTCCTCAACCTATCACCAGCATAAAGTGCCAAACTGCATAAATAGCATCTTAGTCAAATCATCAGCGAGCTGCTGCAGTTTCCAATTTGCGCATGCGGACTGATCAGTTTACAGCTAGTGAGAAGCTAGTAACGATGAGCACCGAACCCAAGGGGGACACGGATAGTTATCTATCCGCGGGTTACCTTTACCTACCTTTTTTTTAATTTGCATAGTTTGTGAAAGAGGCTTTCTTAAACACTATTACAACGCTTTTTTTTTCAGCCTGACTACATTGATTCTCTGTCCGACAAATTGGATTTGTTGATAATTGGTGGCTATTTCGGGGAAGGTCCGTGCGGTGGCTTAATGTCTCACTTTCTCTTGGCTGTGGCGGAAACAGCATCTGATAACGGTACCGCACCGTTCCGTTATATGCTCAAGATATACTGAGCCAGTTATTATATATTTATTTGTAGATGAAGCTACACAGCAAGAGGAGGCATTACGTTAACGCAACTCGTAACGTAAAGAGACTGAGCTAGTTTAAAATGCCAGTGCGAGCAGGATAATTTTTAGTCGGACAATACGGACTAACTACTCGGATTAATTTTAATTGTGTTAAAGCTTTTTAATACGGCGATATAGCGTTGGGATCAGTAAGTTTTGTTCGGACTGAAATTATGCTATTGGGGGCTGGCTTAAAGTCATTGAGTAAGAATCTGTTTCTTACCAAACTTTAGATCAAGTTAAGTTAGTCTGGTAAAACATTTAAGTCCTATGCTAAGTCTGAGCTTGAATAATGTTTGGAAATTTCTAGAATCATGACAGACTGTTGACTTTTAATGCAGAAATTACAGCACTGGTATTTGACTGCAGTTCAATTGTATTGGACTAGCTTTTAGTATTTTAAAACGCGATGATTTTTTTCTTACTAATAAACTACTCTGTTGCAGATTCAAAACCAGAAAAGTTTAAATCAATTTGCAAAATCGGCAGTGGCTATTCCTTGAAAGAATTGCATGATTTGAATATCAAACTGAGCCAATTCGCCAAGCCATACTCCGTCAGACGCGGGCCCCCGCCGTGGCTGGAGCTGGGAACAGAGAAACCGGAAATCCTGATAAAGCCCAGCGAATCTGTTGTTTTAGAAGTAAATTTTGTAGTTTTTTGAAGTTTATATTCAAGTAGGAGGAAGAAAATCTCAGTAGTGTAGTAAAGAATATGAGTAGTGGATTACATGAAACACGATAATTACATACTGATAAGAGATCCAGGTCCAAGTTTCATAAACAGTCAATCGGATTCTTTAGTAAGACTGATGTAACTCAGAAAATGGGGTATAACTTTGCGTTTACACAGCATTTTTGTTAGAAAGTTTGCGAGGGTTGCCAGTATTGTGTGGTCAGAATTTTATAGTTCGATTTATTGACTAGTATAGGGGATTGGTGAAAGACTTGACTTAGCTAGGCTTTTGAGTGACTAGATAAAGCAAGCAAGATGAAACATCTTATTGTACCACACTAGGACAGTATGTTTGCCAGTACGCACCCGCCGACCTCGGTTCTCGTTACCCAGCCCGCGGAGGTTTTGGGAGAAAGACTCTGGCTATGATATTTGTCAAACGTTTCACCATCAAACTCTACTTTTAGAAAACAAAAATTTAAGTTTAAATAATTTATACAATATGCAATTTTTATTCAAAGTATACAAATATTCTCAAGAATACTAAACTAAGCATAGTTTAGACCACAAGAAGAAGTTTTTAACATTAATTGTTTGTTTGGTCTTCATATAACACCATGAACGCCCAAACGTTCCGCGCGAAGTTTAAAAACTCATTGTCATCTATCCAGTCACCCTGCCTCATTTCTTCCGCAAACGCTGCAGACAGATAGTTGCGAAATAGTTCAGCAAGGCAGTTTTTTGAGTGAGGATCACCGCCACACTCTGCGCGCTGTACGATATTCATTCCCACGCGCACATATTTTAAAACTCCAGTCATACCTTTATAGATCTATCAAAGATATGGCTGTAGACTAATCGTAGAGGTGTATCCATTGCTTGTATTTCCTCGGCACTAACCGCTTCTATATACACCTCTTCATTTACCAGGCAGTCATCATCATCATCAGAATTATCCGTCAAAACTATAACATCAAAGACATCAATCATTAAAAATGTAGAAACTGAAGAATATTTTTTTACTACTTTACTTCTTTTAAAGCAAACAGTTTGAAAAATATTTGTAGCGGTGAGCGCCTAATCTGATACTTAGCCCTCAAAATTTATATGCTGTCAGGTCGGTTTCCTAAGATCTTTTAATGACCACAGAAGTCTTATCTAAATTGCGTCGGTTTTCTTTAACCTTAAATTGGGGGGGCAGTTTCATCTTGATGAGGCATAATTGGGAAACTGGAGTCAATTTATCGACAGGACGACCACAAGTGGGCTGCTGCCTAGGTCTCGAGAGAAGTCACCTGTATTGTATTTTGATACTATTTTTCTCAGTTCCGTATTTGCCATTTAACTGCCATTTCATTAAACTATTAATACTGCTATTGGCTCCCTGTACCACTGCCACATTTTTGTGCTGTGCTGCACGTGTTAGCGTGCTTTATCGTTTGTTCGCGTCTCAACCAATATATGAGCCTTTTCCTGTAGCTAAGTGCCACCTTATGATCCGCCAGTCTGTGACCGTATATAGCCGTGTAGAACGTGTGTTTCCTTACAGCCACAACGTACAAAACTTAGCAAGCCTTTTTATGCCCGGCTTTGCGTCACTGTGTAGTGTGTGTATATAGTACTAGCTTCTAAGCATAAGCGTTACTGTATCTGTACTTTCATATACACCGCAGCTACCTACTACGCTGTCTGCCAATATATGTGTGCGCTTAGCTATACACAATCACACAGCCCAGATGAGCTGGCGCACGGGAACGAAATGTAGCGAGAAGGGAACATTGCAGAACCTAAGATATCCTAGACACAACAAACACGTGTAGCTAGCAACCTTTTATTTAGCACTGCAGTGCACGTACCTAGTGACTCGCAACATGACACTACGACAGTCGACTGTTTGCGACTTGTCTCTACTGGCACAGTCCCTCTGTACTCGACTCCACTACTAGATTAGACCTCTGCTACAACTCTCGGACCGTGAGCGACCGAACTCTCCGTGGGCGACCGTCCAACCGTATTGTCGAACCGGGTCACCGAGTTTTTCCGTTTGACCTTATTAACCATGTCTCCGCAGAGCCCTTTCAAAACCGCTTTACACTGTGAAAACTGTTAAGAGAACTGCGAGAATTCTCCAAGTTCAGCTGCTTATATAGCCTCCTCAAGTCACGTGATGTACGAAGCCAGTAGAAACAAACTGTAAAATCTTTTAAGTTATAGCGAGACTAAAACCAGACAGCTTTTTGAGTTAGTGTGAATAAACATTAAATGGCGAACTAAAGTGGCTTGTTTTCACTGCGACAAAGTGCGTATAAGGGTAGAGTTCTTTAGTTACATGTTATTAATTAACTAACTGATAAACTACCTAACTAGTGCTTAATTTGTTTAGAGCTTTACGATTACAATAGTGCCAATTGACGAGCTTTACGTTATAATAGTGCCAATTCGCTCTGAGTTCTGCCGGTAGGAAACCCGAAATTTCGGAATTTTTACGCTACGCAGCCGAGGTCGCCAGATATGTTGTAGTTGTAATAGCGCAGCGTCCATTTTATTTGGAGAAACGCCGCCCGATCTTTTTTGTTTAATTTCCTTCTATTTTATTTCTGATGTCACTCTATATTCCTGTCGACGCGCGACCTGTACCCTTCTCAACTCGTCGAGCTGTTCAACAATTTGTCGATATGGGTCAATTTCAAATTGAAAAAATTCGAATGGCTCAACTGATTGTATTGTCTGTGCCTCCTATTTCATTCTATTTGGCTGGCCAAAAAACCCTGGTTTTTCATCCTCACCCTCTTGTTTTTGTCGAAGTCTGTGGGGCACAACAGGGCTCAGCAGGCTCCTACACTAGCAGCGTTGGTTGGAACTACGATTGGAATTTCACTGACCCCGAGTTCGAGCGGATCACATAAGCTGGATGTATGAAGTGCCTGATTCCACTCGATGGCGTTCACGACGGTCCCAGAGCGGCTGTGATGATCACGACATCGGCGGAATTTTAAGAATCCGAAGGCCTGCACTTATTTCAAAACTTTTATGACTATGAACTATTAGTATATTAGCTGTGTAACTTGTATGTCAAAGTATTTTTTATTTATTGGCTTTATTGAGTATCTGAGTAAACAAGTTTTCTATCGCGGGGTACTGAAAAAAGACTGAGCAAAATCCAAAATTCAAAATTCATCGATGACTCCCATAAACGTGTCTGAAATCAGCTGTCCAAATGACCTCAATACGATTAAAACAAACTATTCTGGAAAAAAAACATCTTTATTACGAGTAGAACGTGGCATATAATTGCCATGTACTATTTTGTAAAATTGTGTATATGCAGAGCGCACACAGTATGCAAACCTATATATTAGCTATATACAGACAGACATAATCCAAACAAATGACACACTGATGGAAAAATAAGCAACATTTTATTTGCAATAAATCGAAATTACGTATTCATTAATTACTGATAAAGTTGAAAAAATTATTTGAAAAAGGCACATATCCGCACAGTAACTGTGCTGAGAAGTTAGTACTGTTCACGACTGTGCGAACTATACTAAATTTGACTGAAGTTAACATCCAAACTTAATTTTGACCTTAAAACATCAGAAGTTACGCAGCCGACAGTTGCCTAAAACTGTGGACAAGGTAACTTTGAATTATTAGCATTTTTCCAAACCAACGTGTAAATTTATCATAAATGTATCGTTTGCTACTATAAGGCCAAGCCCAAAACAGGATTGTTTGCGTAATTTACTTCGTGGTTGCGGGATACAAAAAATCTCACGTAGGCCTTAGCTTGCTCTAAATACTGGCACCGGTTACATTCTGCAATCTTTTGCTCGAGTCTCTTGCCACAATTACAAGAACGAGTTGGGAAAAACCCGTGTTGAAGGAAATACTCAGCCCATAATTATTCTCCCCATAACTTTTTCAGTGGTCTAATAGGTATTTCAGGTCAGTATGATATGAAAATATTTCGTAAGCGATCAAGCTTCTTATCGATTGAATTATTTTCTGCCTGTCTTCTACAGTTGATGCACTATAAGTTACTTGCGGTAATTAGATTGTGGTAAGTTACATTGCTTCTTTTCATGCGGATACTATGGATTTCGAGTGGAAGGCAACGAAGCGGTGGACACTAGTAGTAATTGCAGCAAAGACATGTGAAATGTCTGGTTTGCGTGCTACTTGAGGTTGTGCTTCCTATTTTAAAGTTTTCAACAGTGCAGTGCATACCGGCTCTTTGTCGTGCGTTATTAATTTACTGTCGTAATTTCTAGGTCGTTAACTAACTACGTCCGACTTGGGCATTTTAAACTACTGTATAACAGACTCGGTGATTGTTGTATTCTTTCGATAAAATAAGTGCCATGGATGATTAGTTTCCATTCGTAAGAACATAAGTTAAAGCTACCGGAGCTTCGTGAATTTGCAAAATGTTCGTAAGTGCAGTGTCTTTACAACTCGCGTTTACAACGATAATTAACGCGGCATGAGATGAGAGTTCTGGATTCAGTGTACTTTGGCAGGAACCGATTGTGAAGTATTTAGTATTTTTTGAGTTTTGATGATATGGGTCTGCGGAAAAACGATTGCTGGATCGCCTAGTCTTCTGTAGACTAGTAACAAAAATATCGTAACAATAAATATTCTTAGATCTTGGAGTAGACAGTGTCTGTCCTGAAGGGCATTAAACCGCTGATAGTTTAATGAGTTCAACCGATTCAACGTCGTTAATGTTCAACGAGTTAATAACTACTTCACACAGCTCGATTGCGGTATAAAGTTTCAAAGAAGTGTAGAGTAATGTATTTGTTTGCCATTAACTCAATAGTTCGAGGCCAATAATACTTATGGAAAGAACTGCCACCGAACTTGAGATAATCTTACTGAAGCAATTTATAAACTTGAGAAATTAGGAAAAATTGAAGGCAATTAAAAAATTGAAAAATCAATCAAATTAAAAATGAAGGCAGCTGACCAAGTTTTCATTTAGTGTCTTCAGGGATGCTCAGTTTCCTGCATCACCCCCGTTGTTGTTCATGCTTTTGCCGCTATAATTTTGAAAGCAAATAAACTATTAATTAAAAGTAAAAAGTAGGTAATTATATACATGGAAAATTTTTTTACACATTCAATTTCGATCGTGATAATTTTCGTAGGAAACGATCTGAAAATTCGATCCGTTTTGAAAATTAAGATAACACTGTAATGTGTTTCGAAGCATTGTATTTTGGACGCTTCCAAAAGTTGAACCTTTGTCGGTAAAAATACGAATTTTTTGACGACAGTACGGGCAGTTTTGAGATACTGAAACCAATGATTTGGGACACGATTTGCAAATATTATGATTACACATTAATCCTGACCATTGTCTATTTTATTGTCTATTTTGGATAAGTTCCTCACTGTGATGGTACTTTCGGTATCTGCACAATTTTTCCTCAGTAAAATAGAAAACCTAATGCATATCTCCATCTGGATGTGGTCCACACAGAGCATAACAATAAGCACTGTTCATGTGCACTATAATTGTGGAATGGTGACTTGAATTCATACAGTAAATCTGCAATATAACATGTAGTGTCTGTAAATGTCTGTAAAGATAAAACAGTTTAAAAGATTTTGAAAAATTGGGGAACAAAAAACATTTTTTTGAAATGAAACCGGCTATGACTCAGACAGAAAAACTCAGACAATGATATTTGTGAAACGTTTCACCATAAAACTCTACTTTTAGAAATCAAAAATCTATAAGCTTAAAATAATATATACAATATGCAATTTTTACTCAAAGTATACAGATATTCTCAAGAATACTAAACTAAGCATAGTTCAGACCACAAGAAGATGTTTTTAACATTGTTTGTTTGGTCTTCATATAACATTATGATCGTCCAAACGTTCCGCGTGAAGTCCAAGAACTGATCGTCATCTAATCACCCTGCCTCATTTCTTCCACAAACGCTTCAGGCAAATAGTTGCAAAATGGTTCAGCAAGGCAGTTTTTTGAGTGAGGATCACCGCCACACTCTGCTCGCTGTACGATATTCATTCCCACGCGCACATATTCTAAAACACCAGTCATACGTATAGCTACGGCGTCATCGCGTTGGAATACCTTCGCTAAGATCGTATGGTGGTGTAACCATTGGTTGTATCTCCTCGGCAATAACCGCTTCAACACACACCTCTTTATTGACCAGGCAGTCATAATCATCATCATCATCAGAATAATCCGTCAAAACTATAACATCAAAGACATCAATCATTAAAAATGTAGAAACTGAAGAATATTATTTTTACTACTTTACTTCTTTTAAAGCAAACAGTTTGAAAAAATTTATGATCAAATAAAATTAACTTGCTAACAAATTGTTGATTTTACTTCATTACATTTTAAAACTGCAATTTAAGAGAATGGTGGAAAATTAGTAAATTAGTAAATGTTACGTGACAAAATATTCACCGTCTGTTTCAGCGCCTGCAAGAGACTCTTCATTGGTCCTGTATTCTGTCATAGGGATCTGCATTACTGAAAGAATTATGTGCTCAAAACTAAGAGGGTGGAATGCATAATGGCAGTCTTAACTTAGTCTTGCTAAAACGCAGTCAAAGCGACCATTATACCCTATGTAACACGTGTAGAATTTTTCGTTACAATGTTCTGTTGTACTGAAATAGAACGCCTTAGACTGGTTTTAACGTAAGATTGCCTTTATGCATTCCACCCAGAGTCTAAAAGAAAAAACTTAAATTAAAACAGTTCATAATGTGTGTGTGTGTATCCAAGTTTAGTTTAAAACTAGTGCAGAATCGTTTTTAAAATTAATTGAACTATTTAGGATAGTTTACGTATTTGGAAACAGATAAATTGACCACTTTGTTAAATTACTCTAGGCGATTTACGTACTTAAGAAAAAAGATGACTTGATAAACTTGTCAAAACATGACATACTTACTTGTCAAATGTCAAGTTTTAAGTGATTGACCGCAACAAAATTAGGCAATGAAATTACGTCAAAAGTAGACAAAAAACCGGTTCTCTGTGGTCCATATCGCACTAGCGGAGCATCCTGTGTTCACGTGCGTTAAGTGTCCCCCAAGTGGTACCCTTTCATCACGTAAATATTGGAATAAATCATACAATTAAACTATTCAGTTTTCAAATGATAGGCTGTAAATCAAAATATCTTTGAGTAATGGATTGAATAAATGAAATGTGTGCTAAATGAAATTAGTATTTGTCGTGACTCGTGAGATAAACTGCAATACATTGATAACGCATCTGCAAACTTACCATGTAGACTATAATTGTTTGCAAGGCTCACTCGAACGATTACGAATTGATTTAGAAAGTTTACCACGAACATGCAGCAAATTGACACCTGATGCAATTCTTCGAAATGGGGCTGCAGCTTCTCAAAGGTCCTCTTATTTTCGGTACCTCTCTTCTTCAATTCTTTAGATTTTGTGGACAGTTCTTCCAATTAAGTAACAGCATTTGAAGAGGCGCCCTGCTCATCAGTATACCTTGTTCTGGAGTTATCCGCCCCTTCAACGTCTATTGATATTTGTTAACAGAATGTGGGCCGTCAAGTGCGTCAGATTTACAAGATGATTTCACATGCCATGCTCGATTTCCTGTTTCTGAAATATCATCTTCAGGGGAGCAAGAAATACACAATTTGCAAAAACATGACGATACTGCATGTTTTAGAAACCGCGGTGATGCGTGAACAAGAGGCAGCAGCAAGCTGTGAAATAGTTACGATTTCGGACCGAAAAAGGAAACTGTTGATAGCGGCGGACCACACAGCTCTAGGGTCTGAAGGTCAGGAACAAATTAATAGACTGGCGAAAGCTTCTGGGTAGAATTCTGCAGAAGTATTCAATCCGCACTGACTTCAAGTTATCAGGAATACGCCCAGCTTGTCAAATCTTATTGAAGTGTTGTGGTTTACGCCAAAATGGGAGGTTACACATCTTTATAACTTCAGAAAATGAATGTAATTCGACCAAAAAAACCCATAAACAAACAGTTTCGCTGGCACATTTGCCATAGAGCCATAAAGGATGAAAAAATTGTAGCAGTACCTGCACAGTCGGTGCCACTGGCAAATTTTGTTAAATTTCGTGAGTAAATGGATATTCAATGGCAAAAAACAAAGTTTCTATAATATATTCAACGACATTGAACACTTAAGGTAGCGCTCAGCAACAAAACTCATGTTCGGCGCTCAGCTCATGCAATAAATAGCAATACCACTTTAATTGTACATTAAAGAGACATCAAAAAAACCTATTTAGAATACAGTTCAGCACTTTAATGTGAATGTGTCACATTTTATGACCATGTCGAATTTCCTATTCACACTAATTTTGTTTTTGACCTAGCTCAACGAAACTTCCACCGATTTTGACGATTTTGGTATCGATGGAAAGATCTTTCAAAAATCTAGACGTGATCGGTCTTCGATTTCTAATTTTTAGTCTTCATTTTGCAAAAAATCGATTTTTCAAAAATCAGTTGTGTTTGAGCAACTACAAATAGTGCTGCGAGCCAAAATTTGAAAATCAAAAAACATTCACGTCTGCATTTATATTTTTTCTTTCATAGTGCAAATTTTCAACTCGATCGCAATCGGCAGCGGGGAGCCAGCAGGTCCAAGAAAAGTAGTCGATTTCGATACGCAAAAATGTAAGGTTTGCCCACACGTTTCACTTTTTCAAAATTTAGACCTTTCCTATGACTGCATATTTCCGTTGAAAAAGTTACCAAAAGCCATACTCAATTTTTTAAGAAATCAAATCAACAAATTGACATTTTCGAAGATTTATCAGCTTTTTAGGTTTATTTTCTATTTGCTATTTTCACGGCTAAATAACTCAGCAAAGCTTCAACATATTCTTATGTTTAATACATCAATTTAACGCTAAGAAACCGCGTATTTCAGTGATATGAGTAATCATTTTATATTGAAACAAAAAATTTTATGCTACGGCTACAAAATTGTCCAAAAAAATTTAAAAAATTTTTTTATCACAATATGCACATCAAATGAAAGCTCTTTTCATTTTGAACAACTTTCCTTCAAGACATTATGGTCAAAAATGTCGCTGAAAAAATTAAACGCCAAAGTCGGTTCCCCTGAGCGCCACCTTAATTAGCTTGTGTTGCGCTAATTTCATCGCTAACTAATCGCGAAAAAGATGCCATCTGCAATCAAAAACAAAAAATGTATGCTGCTACTAGCAATATTTTTTTATTAGTTTACACCGAAGGTAAGTTAAACATACCGTTTTTTAATATCCGGAAATGATCGAACTGGCTTTAAACAAGCAGAAAGCTGCTGGCTCGTCGCACATGGCAGTCAGTTGTGAACCTTATGGCTAGCGGAGGACGAATCCGCCCGCTTTCACAAATAAAATATTTTGTTCTGAAATATTCTACGTGAGAATATTCATTTTTATTTACCTAAAGAAAAAACTGAAGCGTTAGACGCACTGTTACCGGAAAATATACTTGAAGTACCGGAAGCTAGCAGAGGGCAACAGAGGGCATAATAAGATAAGGGAAGCTAGAGTTCTGGTTTTTAACTTGCCAGTATTAGAAAGTAAAGACGAGTGGCAAGATCCATCTTGAAGATATCATATCGAAACCTTTCTGATGAAGCACCGTTAAGAAGGCACTGACGTGTTTTTGTCTGTGCTCCTAGTATCCTCTAAATTAAACAAGATTCAGCGACGATATTTTTAGAAATTGCTTTAGTTTTGCCAGTAGGATCTGTAGACGCTGAGCGAGGGTTTTCCATCATGAAACACACCAAATACGACTGCAGATCGAGATTTGGGGCTCTCACATTGGATGCTATTCTGCACATTCGCATAAATGAACCCGATGCTGCTGACTTTAACGCTTTAAAATATTTCAAGGCTTGGCACCCAAATGAATAGTGTCTGTCACACTCCAAAGTACACAAACCTGCCCGACTTCCTTAAAAAATGCAGCAGGAGTTAATGCCAGAATTAGAAGAATGTGACCTAGAGTAAAAAATAAGTCTGTCGAAAAGCAATCTGTTTTAAATCTGATTCAAATCATAGCTATGTAGTTTAGCTAAGATCGTGAGGTTTTTTACTTCGTTCATTCCTGATTAGAAACTGTTAGAATTTTTTCAAGACTTACCAAGTCATGCCGTGTGGACTGGCTTAGGATTATCGATTGATTGCATCAGCCAAGGAGAACGCTCCACGAAGGGCCAGGCATGGCCAGAGCCAGTATTTATTATGTTTACATGATTTCTATCTTCAGTTGCCAAATTGCCGGAAATTACACATCTACTGATCCGGATTGCCGATCCGAAATTTTAAGGCCGATCCGATCCTGCAAATTTAGCGATCCGATCCGATCCGACCCCGGATCGGTCGATCCGATCCCATCCGGCGATCCTATCTACATCACTACTGCGCACTTTACTAAATTGCAACACGCATAACTACCGAGCAAGTTTTTTCATGACAAAAATTGTAGCTTGTGTATTGTGATTGTCATTGCAATAAATACAATATGCCTTGTATAATCTTAATTGCTTGAGCAGCTTCCCTAGTGTCCTCTCTCTCCATCCTCCCAAAGTTCTCTAAACGTAGGGACTAGCCCCCCTAAAGTTTCGAAAAATTCGGGACAAACCACCCATCTCGGACCCTGTGTAAATGTATGTTTGTTACTGACCTGCGTTAATAATCAGTTGAACCCGCATGTGTAATGTCTGTTGACTAATGATCTGGAATGTTGACCAGGTGACAGATGTACATAAGGGGGGTTTTCACACCTCCCAATCTCAGACATCTTACATTTGGATGACCAGGTCAGGGCTGTCTTTGACGTTTTTTAGTTTCTAAGCCTAAGCCTGATGCCAGTGGCGTACCCAGCAAAAAATGTCTGAGGGATGACTTCGATTTTTGTAATGTGTTAAATTGCACTTTTTAGCAATTTTAACAGTTACAAAACGCCTTACAAACGCAAGATCATTTAGCCACAAAGTTGTGAGGGTATTGGGGCGGCAGCTCCCAGAAAAAAATTTCGGGAGGGGTGGAGGAAATTTCCCCCACTGGGTGCGCCCTTGCCTGATGCTAAGCCTAAGCCACTAACCCTTAGCCGAAGCCTAAATTAAGGTCAAGTTTTAATTTGGTCAAAACTTGGACGATTATTCTTGTAAATTTGCTCAATTCTTCGGAAGAAACGGGGTCAAAGTGTCTTTGTTTTGATTTCAAAAAACTGTAAATATTATTATGACTGCCTTTAAGCACGTTTAAAAAAACACTGGTTTCTGAAATAATAGGGACAATTTCCTACACTGAGTGCTCACATTTAGGGTCGTATCTCAGAAAATCAAAAAATTGAAGTCGGGGTTTTCGAAGCAAAAATTCTTTCCCCAAAATGCTCTATTAAATAAATAGGTTATCCCTCTAGCTGCAGTAAATCCACTATCCCTCTCCCGCGGCCCCAATAGCAGTGGCGTACCCAGGGGGGGGGGGAGCAGGTGGACATACACCACCGAAAAAAATTTTCGGCACGTCCCCAATTACACTGAAATTTCAAAAATTTTCCAAAATAATGTCTGACTTTGATTACAATAATGTACATGACTTTTGTCTGCTATAGTGTATTAATAAAGAGTAATGCTCACGATTATTATTGGTTCAGTTACATAAATTTTTATGGCTTTCAATTAAAAACCGTGCGGTGTGTGGAGGTACGGGAAACATTTGTTGTGCACTTATCAATAGGAGTTTTGTGCGTTTTAAAAATGATCGTCAGTAAATGGAAATTTTCAGTCTCCTCTTCAGTTAAAATAGAACGTCGTCAGTTTGGTGCAGGGCAGGGGCCGTAGAACCCCCCCCCTCCCCATTTGCTCCCCCAACCCCCATGATGGCCAAAAAAGTGCCCCAAAAATGCGTAAAAAATTAAAAAAAATTGAAAAAATTTGCGTTCGGCCAAAAAAGTACCCCAAAAATGAGTTGAAAATAGAAAAATTGTGAAAAATGTTCGGAAACGGCCAAAACTAGGGACCACCCCACCCCCTTTCGCCAGGGGTCGGGCACCCCCCCGGCCCCCGTAACTGATTCCCCCGTTCATCTCTGCAGGTGATATGTTTCCATCTCTGCCTGGCAGGCAGAGGGAAAACTCAGCCGAGTTTCTAACCGTTGGTTGTCAAAAACCGAGCCTGGCAACTAGGCGACCCCATCCCAGTTTCTTATCGTCAGGGGTCAAGGACGTAGCCTAGTGACCAGGGTCAAAACCTAGCCCATTTCTTAAAGTTCCAGTGGTTGGAGACTGAAGCGGGCAACGACTACTATTTTCTTATGTCTCTTTTCCCTTTAGGCGTTACCCCTGCTCCAACAGTTTTTATAAGGAGATTGCATGAAAGCAAAAATTATTATTTTATTCTATCACGAAATTGGAAACTTGCGTTTTCTTCTTCTGCGAGTTCTTCCTCAAACGTCGGGACAAGCCAGCTTCAGCTCCAGAGTGTAGCACCCTTTGGACTAATTTGGCTAGGAACACACGTTAAACTGGCTTGGAAGCGTCATTTTACCACTTCTCTTGTCTTCAAGATCTTTGATCAGACTGAAGGAGCATGCAAGTTTTTATTTAATTTAGGTACGGGCTGCTGAGCTGACCAGTTCCAAAGCGTTCGCAGCAGAATGTACGCCTCGTTTTCCTCGCGTTGAACGAGTACGAGAGGACAAGCAGTGGTTCGAATGCATGACCGTGGACCAATTGCATCAGTTGAAACTTGTCAGTCGTGCTATGAATATTTAATGGTCATGTTTTTCAACTCCAAAGAGACTGTGCTTCAGTGGCGTGAAAAATTAAGCTTTCAAGTGTGCTTTCATTTATATGAATATTGATTACGTCAGATATTATTTTTGAACTGCCTTGGGCCATAAATGCTTGTAAGAAGGAAGGGCTGTTTAAATAAAAACGATAACCGTAACCGTATTGATTGTAGTATGAAGAATCGAACAGTTTTTTCTAAAGTCTGACCAAAAAGTGTATGTATCGAACTTCATTGCTTCATAGCAACTTAGTCGTTTGAGGTAACCCCCATATATCATTCGAAAGCATTTTTAATGGAGATTTTCATGAAACTACATTTTTTCAAAAAATTTGAAGTTAAAAATTTTAATTCAAATAAAATCGATTTTTTCCGCCTAATTACAGGAAACCTAGTGTATTAGATATCATTCGATAGCCCATTCCATTCTGCATCTAATGATATATACAACATCACTATAGCATGCACCTGTCAAAATTTATCGATTTTTTTATTTTTGATTTTTCCATTGAAAAACGTCATTTTTGGCCCGTTTTATTCGCTGTAACTCAGCAAATACTCGACCAAATCGGACAAATTTTGCATCAATAGACGCGTTGTGACCTCGCGCAGTCTGTGAAAGTAATAAAATTTCAAAATTTGATACTAAATTTTTCAATATTTGTCAGGTTTACAGTCATTTTTCAGCAATTTTTGTTCAAGATTAGTTAAAATAATTGTTACCACAATAAAGTTCAGTTCTTTAGCTTTCATTTGATACCAAAAACATGTGCTTTTCATTGGATTGAGCAAAGTTATGCAAAAAATAAATCATTATTCACAGTATATGTGTGCGTCCACAAAAATTTATACCAGCGTGTAGAATGTTTGAACGCATGCACATGACATGCTCATCAAGCACTAATTTTTGACAAGTAATGAAAACAGCTATATCTTTTTGCTGCATAACTTTGCTCAGTCCAATCAAAAGCACACGTTTTTGGTATCAAATGAAAGCTAAAGAACTGAACTTTATTGTGATAACAAATAACAGTTATTTTAACTAATCTTGAACAAAATTTGCTGAAAAATGACTGTAAACCTGACAAATATTGAAACATTTAGTATCAACTTTTGAAATTTTATTACTTTCACAGACTGCACGAGGTCACAACGCGTCTATTGATGCAACATTTGTAAGACTTGGTTGAGTATTTGCTGAGTTACAGCGAATAAAACGGGCCAAAATTGACGTTTTTCAATGGAAAAATCAAAAATAAAAAAATCGATAATTTTTGACAGGTGCATGCTGTAGTGATGTTGTATATATCATTAGATGCAGAATGGAATGGGCTATCGAATGATATCTAGTACATTAGGTTTCCTGTAATTAGGCGGAAAAAATCGATTTTATTTGAATTAAAATTTTTAACTTCAAATTTTTTGAAATTTACTTTCATGAAAATCTCCATTAAGAATGCTTTCGAATGATATATACATTATGGGGGTTACTTCAAGCGGCTAAGCTGCTATGAAGCAATTAAGTTGGATACATACGCTTTTTGGTCAAACTATAGATCTGCAGACTGCGCTGTGCCAATAACTTGTTTGTTCTGGATTAGTAAAGCGTATATAACCAACCACAGCACAATATTTTTCCAGCTTCTAATGTGTATATTATTGGTCTCAGGATACTGCCGGTCGCCTAGCGAAGGGGAATTTGGAAGTAAAGCCGACTGAGGAAGAGCCTTCCCCGAAAAAAGCCCGGCGGATTAAAGCTGCCGCAAACGCCAAGCCAACCCTTGCACTACAGTTTCAAAGAGCTGATTTGCACAATATTCAGGAGGTCGGTAATTAGCACGTTTATGAACTAACGACTTACGAATTAGTATTTGAGTATTTTATTAAATATCATTGAATGATGATTGATGATGAATTTTAGCCCAGAAATTACAGTTACAGACTAGAGAGTTACTTACGGTCAATCAATGCCAGAATAATACTTGAATGTACTTTATAAAGTTTATAAAGAATTTAATAAATTTATTAATTACGACTGAATAGAACGCACTGAAAATTGAGAAAGGTGTCAAGTGATGCCGGCAAAAGAATCATTTGAAATAAGTATGAGCCATGAGCGTAAACGCAGCTTTGTAATATTAAAATTGAGGTATAGATAGACTCAGGGTTGTGCTTATATTAATTTTACAAATTTTTCGTTATTCCAGGTTTCCAAAAGTTTTGCTGACAAAGAATTATGCGTAGTCAACGGGCCAATAGAAGAGGGCTATGGGAAACAAGTTCTGGAAACCAAGGTGGCTGAAATGGGTGGACGAGTAGTTCAGCATCCAAGTGAGCCACTAATATTTTTATCTTTTTATAAAGACAGGTGCACAGTTTGAGTGAAGCATCCTGGGGCCATATTTTCAAAATTACCAATGGTAAAGTAAGCCACAGGCTATCCTTATTCGTTACCCACAGAAAGAGGGTAAGTGTAAAGAATAAGGGTAGAGTTAATTTTTTGGGCAAAGGTAAAGTTAAGGTTGATAACAAGCCAGGGGTTTTTTTTTGTGCAAAATACTGTGCATTTGCACAATTGAAAAGTATTTTGCACAGTCTGAAAGTATTTTGCACAAACTTTGCACAACCTCCCAGTCCAGAAGAATTGACCGTCCAACGTCCTTTGTCCAAAGTCACACCTCTTTGGTTTTGTGCCCCAAAATTTTTTTGCACGTTTGCTGTTGGCCAAATTACAGTGAAATTTCAAAAAATTTCCAAGTTTTCTACCCTGTATCTGTTACTGTTTATGTTATGTATATACATGCTTATACCCAACTTAACGTATATAATATTGTTTTGTTAGGTATCCGTATATGTATGTGTTCATTATACATACATGGATGAAAATCACTAACACAGAACTTAACCAAAAAATTTAGGGGTGGGATTTCACAAAGGTGGTTTTACTAAACCATTGGTTTTACGTACGTTTTGCATGATTTGCACGTAATTTCATTACGAAATATCGAATGATTCGTTACGAATTTCGTAGATTTTTTTAGACCAATGGTTTAGCTCAGCTGAAATTTCAGCAGAACAGAGACCTGCTGCGCTGCAGGTTTGAAATTTCAACTGAGATAAACCAATGGTTTAAGAAAATCTACGAAATTCGTAATGAATCATTCGATATTTCGTAATGAAATTATGTGCTAATCATGCAAAACGTACGTAAAACCAATGGGTTAGTAAAACCACATTTGTGAAATCCACCCTTAGTTTTTTGACTGCGAAGTGACAAAGATGGGTACAGAAAGTTTTTATATCAGCTTCACTTCTCGTCGTCAGTCGTATCAAAATCAGGTTTGGTAGGACCGAAAAATGTCAACCTGTTATCTAATAAACTGCAAAGAAACGGGGTTCATATTCTGCCAGCCCCACAGTACAGTATCATGTTTCAGGTACATAAGAATGATACCGTGTTGCACTGGTTTTACAAATGTTAGTGTTTGCCGCGCATATTTTACCGATACGGTAAAATAATACTGACCATCATCGTGTCAGAAAATGTATATGTACGCTCGTCAACAAAAGTGTTTGTTTAAATCACACTGACTGATCATAGTTTTAAGGTGAGGTGGCAAACATACAGCTAGTACCAGTACGTATGGCAGAAGTGGCTAAATATTTGCCTAGTATGTGCTGCTGCCTCTACCCAAATTTTCACGATTTCGCTGTGCAGTTGACTTAACTCTGTAGTTCTACACGCCTCTGCTATTCTTAGTAGCAAAAAATATCCGCCACCAAGTTGTCTAATTTGAGAATTTGTACAGATAGCCAGGTTACAAGTTCATAGCCACTTATTAGCGCAAAAGTTCCTTAAGTGCAGATAGTGTTTGTGACCGGAGGCGTAAGCCGACGGCCGGGCCTGTGGAGAAGTCAGGCCGGCTAGACCAAGCCAATTCATCCAAATCCAGAGTGTCATTTCGGCTTAACTTAGCCTGCCGGACTAGGGGCATATAGAAAATGTGAACTTGTGGTGACTGACAAGGACGTACCCAATTTTTCCCCCAGGTTTTTTACAGAATGGTCCCCCCTTTGGTTTTGTGGTCCGGCCGGAAACAACTTCTGATACGTCTCCCAATTGACCAAATTTAGCCAAAAAATCAAAAATTTCCCCCAGTTTTTTCAATTTTCAAAAATTTCCCCCAAACTAGTACATTATGCTGCATTTGCATGTTTACACGTGTATATTATGCTACATTTACTTGTGTAATATATACACTGTCCGATGAGACGTTGCCATCTTTTCTTTTAAATTTTGTCGGAAAAAATTTCTGATACGTCTGCAGTTGACCAAATTCGGTCTAAAAATTACAAAAATCGCTATTTTTTTCTGGAGGTTACCACACAGGTGCTCCCACACAGGGGCGTAGCCAGTGGGAGGGGGAATGTGGCGAATTCCACCCCCCCCCCCCCGAAATTTTTTCCGACTGAAATTTTACACAAGGGTCCCCTCTTTGGTTTTTATTGTCCGACCGGAAGTTTCCGATACGTCTCTAATTGACCAAATTTGGCCTAAAAATAAAAAATTTTCCCATTTTTTTTCTGGGGGCTGCCGCCCTCAGACCCCTGCAACCTTGTGGCTCAATGTTTCTTGCTTTTGTGTTTCAATAAAGCGTGTGCATGTGTACATGGGTGCATTGTGCACTATTTATTTGCTTAATACACTGTTTAATGCATCTTTTTATCTGCTTTATTGTAGCAAAATGACATTTTTGGTGAATTTGCGGCTCGAATTGTCAAAAATCTTCTTAAATTTTTCAAATTTGCTGGCTTCTGTACCCTTGTCGGTCCAGCAGTTTTGTAACTTTCGGTGTTTTGAGATCCATATTTACTTTTGATGTCGCTCTGGTCAAAAAATTAGCGTTGTTTCTGAATAAAATATGCTAATATATATGTGTCGTTTTTTGCGTTAAAATTGCAATTAAGTGCATTTTAGCACATTTCAAAAAATCGAAAAGTCATTCCCCCCACCGAAATTTTTTCCTGGCTACGCCACTGCTCCCACACATGCATATTTCTAAGTCCTGGTTGCCGTAAGTCCACAACCACATTGGTAATGAAGAGACTTGTAAAAGACTAAGTCAACTTTTGAAATTGCACAATGCTGACTTAGTGCTTGTGCAATTTTTTAACCTTATTTCAAGCTTAGAGGGCTAAAATTTGGTATTAAAAATTTGCACACTACAAAAGTAAAATGCACAGTCAAAAAGTATTTTGCACAGATTTTGCACACTTTCGAAAACGAAAAAAAAACCCCTGTAACAAGCGTTAATTGTTTGCAAGATCCTGTTGCTGTATCTTTAGCTGCAAAACAAGTTCAACTTCTTTTAGACCCGAATGTTAGTGGTAACACTAGCTATCAGTCCTGGCTTTAGAATATGTCTGAGAATATCATTTTAACCTTACCGTTACTTAAAATCTTTTAATAATAAAATTGAGGATTGACTACTAGAAGAATGCTTATGTAGTTTGTATCCGTATTATTTTAATCGATGATAAAAATCATTGAAAGAAGATAAAAGTTTGGTTTTTTCTTTTCAGGCGCAAGTACTGACTGCGTTGTTTGCCATAGGATAACGGTCAAAGTTCAAAATATAATCAACAAAAAATTGACGAATGTGGTGAAATCTAGTTGGCTGATTCGTTGTGTACATGCGAAGACGTATTTGCCATGGTACAGTTTTAGTGATTTTTATTTTTTGCTAAAAATGTACGTCGTGATAAAATATTGTTATAAAGTACAAACGCGGATTAAAACTTCATGTAAAATGCAGCGAGTGGAAGAAACGGACTTATTTAAATCTGGTTTAGGAACGGAAATGTTTTAATCGGACTAATTTTAGTCCAGCTGAGCGTTTAATCCGGTGGTAGTATAGGAATTGGATCGAACTAAAAAGTTTAATCCGTTGGTAGGTAAGGAATGGGTTCGGACTAAAATTAAGCCGTTGACTTATTTTAACCCGTTCAGTCCGTTTTGTCATTCCAAAACCTCGGACTGAAATAAGTTCAGTCCGTTTAATCCGGTAAAGGAGTAGGCCTTAGTATTTAGTGGGCTGGGCTATAACAAAAGTTTTACAAAAATCTGATGAAAATTGATCAATGTCCTACTGCTTAATACTTTGTTGTCAGTCTGCCATAACTAAGAAGAACTTAAGCTTTGATTTTAGGTGGATCATAGTTTTTATTTGCCTGTTTCTCTACAATTACTTTGTTAGTCATTAGTTAAAACTACATATTACTTTAGATCTTACGTAAACAATAGTCTCGATTTTGTTTAGGAATCCGAGTGATATGATTTTTGCCACGGACACAGTCACGGGCAGTTTTAGACGAGATTTTGACCAATATGATGATAGTTATACAGTTCCAGTGGATTCGGACCAACTGAGGACAATAATGGACAAAATGGACATTCCCGTAAGCCATGCTTTTTACCAGAGAATTTACAAAAAAATAGGATTCAGCTCGTGCATGCGCTTTTTTTATAATAGTTGACTAATCAGTAATGTTACTATCTTAATCGCCTTTCTGTGGTGTAACGTTAGTACTAACAGTAGCGTTAATTTAGCTTTTTCACTGTTCAACTTTAATATATGAATGACGGCCCTTTAATGCCGAAGGTGCTTGAAACTTTACAGACCTTATGACACCGAGCTGAATAAGATTTGTGTAGGAGTAGGACGCAGTGTTCTATTGATTATAACTACAAGCTGATTACTCTTTTTTAGAATGATGTCGACAGCAGCGATACGGAAGAGATTAACAGTGAATTGATTAATGATTCGAAGTTTTTTCTGTTTAGACCTTGTCGGTAGGTATCTTAATCAGTCATTGTACGCGTTCTCATGTTCTGGGAAGTGCGATCTACAACTAAGATTTTCTTCTGTGCTAAAAAATTTAAAATTGTCTTTAGTACAAAGAAGGTTGCTCGGTTTTATCATACAAAGCAGCTTTAAGCCATGATGAAAGTAGAGTAAATAATTATAAATAAATAAATAAATAAAAAGAGTACCTAATAGGAAGAGTATGACACTCTCCCTTATTATGCGTCGGGGCTTGCGTCCAAAAGCGGATCACCCAGTACCCCTTTTATTTTCGGTTTTGAGCGGGAGGGTACCTTTAGTGTCTGGACTGAGGGAGGTACCCCCCTCAAAACTGTACATAGTTTTGAAATGAAGGTGGGTACCCCTCCTCAAAACCCTGCAAGAGGGGTTATTTTGCGCTCCCTCCGCATTGGACGCAAGCCCCTATGAAATAATAGGGAGAATGTCATACTCTTGTCAATAAATATATTTTTAGAGTCATGGAATAGTAAGTTGGTTCACGTTGTTTCGACCGTAACCAGAACAAACTTTTTTGCATAAAACATAGCGTTTGTAATTAACTGACCTCACCTAGTAAAAAAAGCATCACATGCGATAAAAACAAAACGAAATGTAAAGAAATAAGTGAAATCTAAGAAATAAAGAAAAAATAAAATCTTAAACGGTTGATTCGCCTAACTGTTGTCCTAACCGATTTATTCGTAAATCAAATATATTGTTTTGTTTAAGGATCTATATTGATAACATGGTGGAAGTTGGCAATCCGAGGACCAAGCTTAATTTTCCTAATTCTCTTGATCTCACTGAACTTCAAGTCAAACATCACGGTGGTAACTGTGTCTCTGATCTTCACCTTGCCACCCATATCGTCCTGAACAAAAAGTATGTAGATGAATTATTTTTAGTTCCGATTTAGTGTTATTCATGTTGACAGCCATACGCTCGTTAAAGCACATACGTAGCAGCTAGACGCCTTGGCAGTTTGCGCAGAGCTCGTTTATCTTGAACTCGGTCTGTCTATGTCTTGAACTGAGGGCTAATTCCTAAAACAGACTTGAAAGGATTAGACTAAAATTTGTTTTGTTAATACTAGCTTATCTCAGCGTTTGGCTTGGTTTAAAAAAACTGGCACACTAGTGAACAGTACCATGTACTTTGTAAACTAAAAAATTATGTTTGGTTTCATTGCCGAGGTTATGAATTATTGGTAAACCAAATTTTAATCTAATCCGTTTAATTCGTCTTAGGAATTGTACCAAGTTAAAAATTGGTCTCCTCATGTCTGTCACCATGAAACCGCATAGTCGTAAAAAGGCCGAATCATTTTAGTGCAATTTTGCCGCAGAACTTGCTGCACGCAAAACGCTCGTTCTGAATATACGAAGAGAACGGTACATGCGCGTTGATCGCGCCGCAGCGTTTATGTTTTAAAATGGCGTTTTTTGCAATGTTTACGCATCAAGCGCCTTAAAATTTATACAATATTGCGTAACTTGTTGTAAAATCCAGAAAAAACGGTGCTTCAATTTCGTTGAAATTTTGACAAAAATTAGTGAAATAGTATGTTTTCAAAATTTTATTTTTCGCCTTCGAGATAATATCTCGAAGTGCATGATTATGCACATCAGAACATTCCAAATAGCATTCGTGTTGTTGTTGAAAATTTTTGACGCATTTCCTCGATTCTCCAAGCGCCCGAAGCGGTTATGTAAATTCTGATCAATTTTATTTGCAAGAGCAGCTTAGGTATTTTCGTCGCGAGACAGTCAACCTGTGCTACCAAAGGAGTTGCCCTACAATGACATTTTTTCTTGTTCGAAAAAATTTTTAAATTTATAAAAACAGTTATTTGTTTAACAAATTTAAAAAACTTAAAAAATTTGTACGAATTATATTTCTGTAATTTCATTTTGCTTCAGTGATCTCGAACGTCTTCCTGTCTTCCGGGAATTCTGCCGCACTGCTTCTCGTCAACCGCACATTGTGACCAGTGATTGGATTCAGACCAGCATATTGGAACGGAAACTGCGTGCCGAACAATGCTATACTCCCTTATAAAACTTGCTTAAAAATTTACTGTCGTATCGCTAAATCTGGTATCTGGGGTCCATGTCCGTAGGTCGTTTATGTCATGTTTTTTAATGCCAGGCCACAGAAACTGAAAGGGTGGATTTCACAAAGGTGGTTTTACTAAACCATGGTTTTACGTACGTTTTTATATGATTTGCACATAATTTCATTACGAAATATCTCCTGATTCGTTACGAATTTCGTGGATTTTCCTAAACCATGGTTTTAGCGCAGTTGAAATTTGAAACCTGCTACGCAGCAGGTCTCTGTTTTGCTGAAATTTCAGTTGAGCTAAAACCATGGTTTAAGAAAATCTAAGAAATTCGTAACGAATCAGGAGATATTTCGTTATGAAATTTGTGCAAATCATATAAAAACGTACGTAAAACCATGGTTTAGTAAAACCACCTTTGTGAAATCCACCCAAAAAGTTTCATATTTTTTGTATTATCGCAATCGCAACAGTGTTGCCGATTTTCAACAACAACAGGATCAAAATGCGTATTGGCCAATTTTTTTTAATTTTTATTACTAGAATAGCAAGTTCTTGAGTTTCTGAAAAAATGTAAATCAGTGTGTATTTTTATTTTTTGTTGCATACCTTTTTTTACACCAAAAACCCTGATTCATGCTCATAGAGACTTGTATGGTGAATTAGCCGGCAAACTGACGAACAAGCCCAATCTGCGGCAAAATTTTCAGTAAGTATTAAGAATTACGTTCAAGTAAGCTGACCAGCAGGTCACTCCGGCAGCTTCTTTTTGAATATTTTTTACCTGACGCTGACATTTCGGTCTTCTAGCAGAATACAGTCGATTAACTTAAGGGAAGCTGCACAGAATAAAGCAACAAATACACTGTAAATCTAGGTGACACACGCACATACACACACGAGCTGATGTTAAACATGCAGACAGACGCAATTCTTGCACAGTTTAGTGTTATACCGCCAAAATCAAAATTAAAGACCTGTTGTGCTGTGGCACAACAGGAAATATCGTGTAAATTAATGAAATAATTTTAAATCTAAACTGCGAAAATCACGTTTTTTGAAAACGGCCTGTGCAGCTGCATTAAACATGCAAGCGCCAGGTGAATTACACAGCCTAGTGTTCGAAAATAGTGTAAATTACTTTTGTACGCAAAATATTGATATTTTATATTGCTCTTTAATAACCACAAAATGAGCTAAAATTCAATTCACGCTTCAATTTTAATCAATTGGTTTGTGTATTTTCATGTAATGTGGCTGAATATGTACTGTCGACCTTAATTAAAATATATATATATATATATATATATATATATATATATGTCAAGGAACTTAGTGACTTGCAGAACTTGAACTAGTACTTAAAAAGAATGGATCATTACAGGATAGTCTTACGATATAGACAGTTTGGTTTTGGTCAGTAAAGAACTATACTGCATTTTGCTTGTCTTCTACATGGAGGTCCACACCGTTTGAGCCGGATGTCAAAGACTACAAGCCGGATGCCACAGAAAAGCTTGCGACGTCGTCGACTTCGGGAGCCTGCGAGTGAGCGAACTGATTCAGCTACGATTGATACGCTGACTCAACGATTGCAGCAGCAGGACTCTTTGATTGCGGGAGTCACAAGCCGCGTGGATCAGCTTGAGAGTAAAGTTGACAAACTTCTTGAGAATAATGCCGAACTTTTGACCAGTGTACGCCAGTTAGTGTCGGGTCCTGTACTTAATGGACGTTGTCTTGACCCTGATGGTGTTCACCCAAACTCTGGCGGGGGCTTTGCTGACCCTAGTGGTGGTTGTTCTGACCCCGGAGGGAGTGACCCGTACCCTAGTGGGAGGTTCCAAGGTCCTAATGGGGGCCGCCAGAGTGCCTGCGGAAGAGATGTAGGCCCTGGTGGGGGAACTGTTGACCCACATGGGGGAGCTATTCGTAGCTGTGGTTCTCTTGACCCTGGTGGGGGTGATCAATACCATATTGGGGGGCTCCCAGGTCCCAGTGGGGGTGGCCCGGGTGCCTGCGGAAGGAATGTAGGCCCTGGTGGGGGAACCGTTGACCCGTATGGTGGCGCTTTTGCTCAGTGCGGGGGCACCATAAGTGGGCGGCTTAGTGGCATTCGTGGGCAGGACAGGGACACTACGGCGTATGGGGCAAATACCGGAGTTTCTAGTGGGACAGCTCCTCGTGCAGGGGTAAATAACTCCCAGGAGCGCGGTCAGGAGCGAATTTTGAACAATTCAATGCGGGATTTGGATAGATTTTCCAAATCTGTTGAAAGTCTACCCTGGTATGGGGGTGAAAAAGACTTTGATCAGTGGGTTTTCAAATTTACTCTATCAGCCAACCATTTTGGGTGGCCGGAAGAAACGAAAAAGTTTGCAATTGCGTCGCATTTATGCTCCGACGCACAAAGTTGGTACATTTCACAGCCAGACTCCGACCGTTCTACGTGGTCTTCTGCAGTCTTGCTTGAGAAATTACGCGAAAGGTTTGTTCCCGAGTTTCTCCTAGAAACCTATCGCGAACAGTTGCGAAATTTAGCCCCTACTGATGGTCAGGACTTAGCTGCGTTTTTGGACAGTCTCAGAATTTTGGCCGACAAAGGCTACCCCATGGCTAGTCGAGAAATTAAAGAGGAACATGTACGCAGTCGTTTTCTGTCCGTCCTTTCGGTGTCTTTTCACCGCGTATACAGTGAGCTCCGACGCGGTTGGAGTATGTTTGGGCGTTGCAGTTTTTCACAAATTCCTCTCGACGATTTGTCTAAATTTGTGAGAAACTACTGCTACGACTACAAATACACAAAAAAACAATCAAAAGTATCTAATTCTGACTCTCAACAAAACACTGAACGCCAAACATACTTCGATGATAAAAAGCCGTTGAGACAACCCACGGCAGTGCGCTATAGTCTGCAAGAAAAGCCAACTTGCTTTCTGTGCAGCACCGTGGGTCATGTAGCCAAATATTGTCCTAGGCGAGCACAGAGCAAACAAGAATCAAGTGTGAATACCGGAACCACACAAAGACAGAAAGACAAGCATTCAAACAAGCGTTTTGAAACAGAAACAAAAGTCAGAGCTATCAATGAAAAAGATGCGTCTCAAGATAGCGGTAGTGATTCTGAGCTATCTGAAGAAAACGAATGCGTGGAAAAGTTTGTAGCTAGCCTAAACAATTTAAAAGTATTCGTCAAATCCACAAACACAAATGAAGCAGCAGATCCAGTAAGCAAGAGTAGAATCTGTGTTACTATTTGGCTACAGGGTCGAAAGTGCTGTGCAGTTTTAGATACTGGTGCGGAAGCTAGCATCATCAACGTAAATACTTTCAAACAACTGACTAAGTATGACCCAGATTTAATAAAACAACTACAACCTTCGGGTTGCAAAGTTTGTACCTACGGCAAAGGTAGTGTTCAAGTACCTGTGAAACTTCCACTAGAAATTTGCACACCATGTGGCACTCGTAACCTCTGGTTCCTGGTTTCAACCTCTGAAGTAGACCCGTTACTTCTGGGTATGAATTTCTTGGAATGTTGGAGCACCTACGACCTGCAAAAGTATCCCACAAAAATAACCAATGTGCAGGTCGATTTAGGGACATATTTCTCGCTGAACACCAACCCATTCTATTTAGAGAATGACAAGTCCACCCCAGACTGGCAAAAAGAGGATACCTGTGCTACTAACACAATTAAGAACGACAAAGCAGAAACAAAAGAAAATAACACTGTTAAGCTAGTTACTCAACGGACAGTACAATCTTGCTGTGTTCGGAAAATAACTGTTCAAGTCAATCCTAGCTTAGCAGGCCGAACGTACTGGTTTGAACCGGAAGCTACATCAGATCCAATGTGGAGTGCTTTGCCAGGCGTAGTCACTGTCGAGAGAAAAGGTAACTTACAACTGCTGATTGCAAATACCGCTCCAAAACGCGCAAAAATTCAACCTGGAACCAAAATCGGACGACTAAATTCGTTGCACGACGAATCAGCAGACCAGAATCTAGCTTGTATAAAAACATTAGACACACAAACTGGGAGTCCAAATCAAACACCAATACTCTCGGAAAATGACAAAACAAAGCGAATAAAAGTTTTAGATCCGATTTTGGATAAAATTATCAAAACAAGTAGCAGCCAACTGTCAACAGACCAAGCGGAGAAGTTGAAACTCATGTTGCTACAGCACCCATTTGTATTCGCTATTTCGGACGATGAGCTCGGCACAACTAATCTAGTCACATTTGGTCCAGACTACGTCGATACGGGAACAGCTGACCCAATCTATCAACCAACACGACGAAAGCCACACTTCCAACGTAAGATCGAAAGAGAAGAAGTTGAGAAGATGTTTCGAATGCAGGTCATTGAGCCGGCTGTGTCAGCGTGGAACAGTCCGACGGTGCTGGTCCGCAAGAAGGACGGTAGCGTGCGTTTCTGCATTGACTATCGAGCTCTAAATGCAGCTACAGCCGACTCCAAAGTACCACTGCCCAGGATAGACGACTTACTAGATAAACTAAAGAATAAAGAATTTAAAACAACACTGGATATGAAAACGGCCTACTGGCAAGTTGTTGTTGACCCGAAAACTCGGAAGAAACTGGCCTTTTCTACACCTGACGGTCAGTTTCAGCCAACTCGCATGCCATTTGGACCGAAAGGCGCACCGGCCTGCTTTGTGGAGTTGGGAAGGAAGTTAATTTGGGACAAAGATCCAAACGAAGCCAGTATTTATTTAGATGATGTTCTGCTGATGAACGAATCTTTCGAGAAGCATCTAGCCAACATTGAAAATTTTTTAATCAAATGCGAGCAATTCGGCATCTTGCTAAAGCCTAGCAAGTGCAATTTTTGCAAAAACGAATTGGAATACCTCGGGCACATTGTTTCCAGAGACGTCATTCGACCAAACCCGAAATTGGTTCAAGTGCTGGCAGATTTCCCAAAACCGGAAAACGTCCAGGAACTGCGTCGATTTTTAGGGATAGCCTCATACTTTCGCAAATTTATTCGAAATTTTTCGGCGAGAAGTTCTGCTTTATACAGATTATTGGGTAAAAGTGTGACCTACGCTTGGGACGCCGTTTGTGATAAAGCTTTTTCGGACATCAAAACAGCATTAACGAAAGAGCCCGTTCTCGCACCACCGAATTTCGACAAGCCTTTCGAAGTATGGACGGACGCATCGCAATCTGGGCTAGGCGCCGTTCTCTGCCAACAACACCCCGAAGGTAGAAAGTTGATAGCATGTGCCTCTAGAACTCTTTCAAAGTGCGAAAAAAACTATGCGCCAACGCAACTTGAAGCATTAGGACTTACCTGGGCGGCACAACATTTTCGCCCATATTTATGGGGTCCAGTTAAAAATTTCATCTACACAGATCATTCAGCATTACAAGCCTTAAATTTGAGTAAATCCGGAGCTAGCAAAGGAAAACCACTGTCGAACACCCTAACAAGATGGGCATTAGCAATTGATGACATCCAGCCAGTCGAAATTCGCTACAAACCGGGAAAAGTAAATACGGCTGCAGACGCACTAAGTCGCATGCCGAAAAACCAACAAAAAGAAGAAACTGATAGCTTGGATCCAACTGAAACAATTCATGTTCTGCAACTTACCAGGCAGGCATCTGAAGACCTAGTAAAAGCACAAGACGGTGATTCTTATTGCGCTGCTGTGAAAAATTATCTGCAATGTGGAGATTTACCTGACGATAGAAAACTAGCTAGATCAATTGAACTAGGCTCGGAGCACTTCTTTGTGAACGAAACTGGTATCTTGTACAGATTTCAAGCGAAACCGAGGCCGATTTATCGCATTTGTGTTCCAAAAAGCAAAGTTGCAGAACTACTACATGAAATACATGCGGGAAAGTTTGGTGCGCACTTCGGTGCAAAGAAGACCCTGAAGACGATTTCTATTAACTATTGGTGGACAACGATGGCCACAGATGTAACAAAGTTCTGTAGAACATGTCTACAGTGCGCCGCAGTCAAACAACCACACCAGTTGGTAAAGCAACCCCTGAGCCCAATTACGGTTCCATCTGCCCCTTGGGAAATAGTTGGTTTGGATATTCTAAAGCTTCCGAAAACCCCAAGAGGTAACCACCTTGTCGCAGCATTTGTAGACTACTTTTCGGACTATCCAATTGCAGTCATCATTAAATCTGAGACAGCTGAAGAGGTAGCCCGTGTCTTAGCGGAAAATGTTGTCTGTGTCTACGGCGCTGTCGGCAAATTGATAACGGATAGGGGAGCTTGCTTCACAAGCAACACATTTATAACTGCTTGCCAAACCCTCGGCATTGAAAAGGTCACCAGCACAGCGTATCACCCACAAACAAATGGGAAAGTCGAGCGCATGAATAAAAAAATTATCGACGCACTAATCAGCTGCGGCACTAACTGGGACCTGGAACTACCCTATAAGATGTTGGCACTACGCGCCTCTGCATCCACAGCGACAAAGGAAACACCGCACTACCTAGTTTTTGGCAGAGATCTGCGACTTCCTTTCAAAAGTGTTTCTAATCAAGAACCAACCGACCAGCACGATGCGGATGCTTACAAGTCTGAATTGGTAGAAAGCCTGAAAAGTGCTTGGTCTTATCAGCAAGAGATGATGGAGGAAGAACAAAAACGCCAAAAGGTCTGGTTCGACAAACATCGTGCCAAATCCTGCGATATTGTGGAGGGTGATAGAGTAATGCTTGAGAAAGGGCCCCCCCAACGCCAAGCTGCCGGAAAATTTGGATGGCGTTATTCTGGCCCATACAGAGTGTTAGAGCTGAGACCACCGGGGAGCCCCAAGAATGCATTGATACGTATGGCCTCAGATCCGGACGACGAAATTATTGAGGTCTCGTTGGACAGGTTGAAAAAGGCACCTGCTGAACTACCAGATTCTCCCTGTGCAACGGTTTCACGGAAACGAGGTAGACCACGGGGGCCGCAGCGGTGTCGACAAGGGACGTCTCCATCTTAGAGCGGGGGATGTCAAGGAACTTAGTGACTTGCAGAACTTGAACTAGTACTTAAAAAGAATGGATCATTACAGGATAGTCTTACGATATAGACAGTTTGGTTTTGGTCAGTAAAGAACTATACTGCATTTTGCTTGTCTTCTACATATATATATATATATATATATATATATATATATATATCAACACGCAAACACACCCACCACCAGCCGCACCCCCCCCACACAAATAGTCTTAGTGGCAGTATGAAGTATGGCGGCAATAGAGCAGCAGCAAAAGTGTAGCCCCAGGCAGTCGCCGTGGTAGTAATCACAGTATTAGTGATTTCAGTTGTTGTTGTAGTGGGGCAGTCGTAGTAGTAGTGGTTGTATAGTAGTAATAGTCGTACTATTAGTAGTTAGTAGTTGCAGCAGGACTACCAGTAAATATGGCAGCATTACTACTACATAGTACGCTGGTGTTGTAGTTTTCGTAGCATTTTGAACTACGTATGCGCTTGGTGTTCCTTTTGGTATGTAATTCTACTCACCACATTAGTCAGAAAATACTGTGATTTTGTTTTATGGATAGAGAAATGTCACTGTAGTGAAAAATTATGTGATAAATTTGACTTTGAATTACTACAAAGCACAATGTCGTAAAATACCAACAAAAATTCATCTCGTCTGTCTAGTGAACTGTTTTAGCTATACTTCACCTCAGTCCGCTCCTTAATTGGACTAGGTACCTAGGTACATATTACGCTGACCTACGGCCTACAATTCTAATATATATATATATACCCTTGATGATCAACGCACGTGTCCTTACTAACATCTATTGTACCCGTATGCAGAAAGCCTGTTATTCTGTATATCACAGCTGGTTCTTTAGTTTTTCCTTCGGCGAGTGAGCTGAGATTTCTTGTTAGAAAATCGTGACAAAAATGCCACTCCTTTAAGTTTCAACCGGATTCTTTGAAATGGTGGAGTCGTTTTGGAGAAAAATCGATGAAAGCTGGTGGCGTACTAATCGTTGTATCTGCCTCTGCCTGGGCCACTATCCTTGTCCTTGTTCTTGTCTTTGGTCTTTTCGAAAGCTTCGTCATCAACAGCTTTGACTTCTCACCACAAAGCAAGAAAAATTTACCTGGAGCCAGCGGTAAACTTGCCATAACGCCTCTTGCGCTCACTGCAACTGCTTCTCTTGTTGCATTTTTATTCGAACTTTGTAAAATGCAGCAGCTTAACATCGTATGATCTATCCATATCTGTCTATATAATTATATATATACACGCGCATAAGATAAAAACTATTCAACGATTCAACGAATCTTGCTAGCAATCTAATAATTATGAATGACTCAACGATTTTCTATGTTCAGTTAGGCCTTTGATTTGCCAAAAAGTTTTTCGAAATTTGTTTCAGCGGCTAGAAAAAAGTGCTCCAAACTCCAAGTTTTAAAAATAGGTAAGCTTCATTGCATCTGCTATATTTGTCGCTCCGCAGTGCAAACTTTCCTCAGTTTAGGTATAGTTTTTGCCGAACTGGAAATTTGCCCCGCTGCATTTTTCCCCAGTAAATTTGAGGGTCGCCGGAAATAATCGTGACGAATTAGTATAATCAAGAGTACATAATAGTACATAATACTCCTATTATGTACTCTTGGTATAATCAGCTTTTTCCTGTCTTACACTTGTGCCCTATGTAAATTGCACGTCTTAGGCTCGATTCATACTTCTATACGGACATTGGGACATACGGGCAAACGGACGAACGGACATCCGGACAAAATGAACGGCAGAACGGCCGTTTGATTCATACTTTCGTCCGTTCAGCCGTGTGCCCGTTTGCCCTTCAGCCGTATGTCCGTTCATCCGTATTCCGTACTAAACGGCATATTTGCTCTTTGTCCGTGTGTCCGGCAAAGTTGAATTCAGTTCAACTCTGCCCGAAACTGTAGGGCATACGGACAAACGGACATACGGCTCAAAAGTATGAATCGACCTTTGTCCGTATGCCCGTGCATCCTTATGTCCGTACGTCCCAATGTCCGTTTGCCCTAAGAAGTATGAATTGAAAAAACGGACGAACTGTGCTTTGTCCGTGTGCCCTATGTCCGTTTGTCCGTATGCCCTACTGAAGTATGAATCGACCCTTAATGTATTCGCTGTGGCAAATTTGTGTGCGTGTTTCTGTGTAAGTCACATATAAAGCTCAGGAAACGGGGGGAGCTGTCAGGCAGCTGTTTTTTTAAATTGGGGAACGAAATGTGGGATGGATTGGGGGAAAGAGTCGGGTTCATAGTTCATACTGTTGGTCATGACTGAAATAATTCTGCTGTGGCTATGGATCAAAACTCAATAAATTTTGCGTAAAATTGCTGCTTGTTCTGTTGTGTCCTACTCTGAAGTCTGAAAATATGAAACGGAGCCAAGTTGTCTGAAATGTGACACTGGTTGTTGTAGGATTGTTTTGATGAAATCCATTCATAAAATGATCCAAAAGTCCAAACCAAGCTACGTCAATCAGTTGGTGTCACCGTGCAGTCATCACCCATAGTAGGGTACAATCAGTACCACAATTCATTGAAATGTATCATTTGTGTTAATTTCAAGCTATTAGCCAGATTTATGTAACTAGATCTGTTTTTTGACACTAAACCATACCTACTCATCACATGCGGCATGCTACTGACGTCATGTTTTCGCCAATCAAACTGGCACACTTATCGTGTCGTGTCAATGCTTCCATTTAAGCTAATGTCTATCAAAAGTTGCTACCCGTTTTATAGCGATTTTGATTTGTTTACACTGCCTATTGTTGAATCTATTATCTTTGAGCATTTTTTGCGTTCACCACCTTCAGCATTGTGCTTCCTTTTATATAGTTATCTATTTGGATAGGCGACAGGCGTTTGTCTTTTCTTTTCTAATCCAGTATCAATAATTTTTGCCGAGAATTTGATTTACCCAAAGTGAGTTTTTCAATATTTTTCCAAGAATATGCATGTACAAATCTTCATCAGATCAGTCATCACTGTCTCTTTTCAAACATACACAACACAGGTGTGATTTTTTGGCACTTACATTAGGTTACAATATACAGTACTGCGCGTAAAAAAGTTCCCTGTTTGTCGGCGTACGACGAGCTTCGTCGTTCGCGAAAAATGACGAACAGTGGCCGGAAAGTGACGAACGGTGTCCGGAAAGTGACGAACAAAAAATTTTCAATTTTTCACTTTTTTACATTCAAAATGTGTTTTGGAGCATTTTTGGAAAAATTATTTGTTCGTCACTTTCCGGCCACCGTTCGTCACTTTTCGCGAACGACGAAGCTCGTCGTACGCCGACGAACAGGGAACTTTTTTTGCAAAGTACTGTAGAAATTTGACAGTCAAAATTGAAATTTTGCCTGAACTTTAACCTTCAATTTCTCAGCCCACAGATGTGCTAGAAACTGCGCGATACCTGGAAACGCTTTGTCTGGGTGTATAAATTTCAAAAATAGCAAAATCTTGCGAAAAATTTTAGTATTAAGGAAGTTACAGTCGTTTTAGTACAGCCGGTTTTTCGCTTGTTAACAGAAAAGTTTCTAAGTCTAGTTCTCCGGCCAAGGCTGAGCGCAAGGCAAATTTAGTTTAAAGTGGAAATTTCCTGCCTACAGTATTGCGCGTAAAAAAGTTCCCTGTTCGTCGGCGTACGACAAGCTTCGTCGTTCGCGAAAAATGACGAACAGTGGCCGGAAAGTGACGAACGGTGGCCGGAAAGTGACGAACAAAAAATTTTCAATTTTTCACTTTTTTGCATTCAAAATGTGTTTTGGAGCATTTTTGGAAAAATTTTTTGGTCGTCACTTTCCTATTATGTAGTACTCTTGATATGAGCGATATTTGATAAATTATTTGTTAAACTTAAGTTGAAACGTAGGTGGAATGCATAAATGCAGTCTCCGGAGACTCAGTCCAGACTATGTCTAAGCCGCTAGACTAACACTTTTAACCCTTTAATGCCCAGAGCATCTCGCGCTAGGCAGCCTGATTCTGACACCTTCTAGTTTTTTGATCATTGCTCGAGTTACGTGCATTGTAGAGAGATCGCAAAACCACCATTCGATAGAGAAATGAATGGTGCACAAAACATAGTGAGTCGATTAATTGTCTAAGACGCACCGTTTTTGCGTTATAAGCGCTCAAAGTTGAGAATTTGTGAAAAAATTGCGCCATCGCTCAGGCATAATATGTACCTCCCCCTAGAGTATTAACACAAAAGTCGTGCGCTTGCCATAGTTTAAGGCTAGCAATAGAGTACAACATTTGTTGTATCTGATGCATACAAAGTTGACTGCTGGCGGCGCAACCCAAAATCTTGATGAGGTCACGAAGAAAATACTACTTTTGCGATGAAAAAAAGTTAACCCTATCATGCCCAAAGGATCATGGGAGATACTCCACGATGAACTATCATATCTAGGGCTATGCAACTTGACTAGTCTATTCTAGTGACAAGATCTTTTAGCTGTTTTTATGGGGAATTGTAGGTCTTCGCATTTGGCCGGCAATTTTTAGTCCTACTGCCACACAGCGAAGCCTATGCTCATTTAAGGGGGTAATCGCGTTTTTAGGTGTTTTTTAAACTACCATAACTGCACTTAACCTCAACAAAAACTAGAGGGGTCTTTTTTACATTTTTTTACACCTTCTATCTTAAAAAAACTATATTTAAAAGCAGATTATCTTTTGCAATTTTACTGCTGCTATCATTTGAACACACCCCATCAGCGGTTTTTTTGACTAATTTTTGCGCCACAGTTATGAAACTCAAGATCAGCCAACAACTACTAAACTTTTTGCAGTAATGCACTGACATAATATCCCCACCCGTTTTTTTGATATAGTTGATAAGTCGTTTCTACGTTGAGAAAATGACATTTTCGTGCAAAAATCACGTAATTTGACCTTTCTCTAAAATTTTCAAAAGCCCATAACACCGACTCTACAATCTATTTTTAGAAAAGGAAAAAAACGGGTGGGGATATTTTCCTAAAGATAATGTGGTTAAAGTTTCGAAGCCGTAGTCCGTTTTTAGCTTGAGTTCTGTGGGCGCAAAAATTACACTGAAATGTCAAAAACCACGAAAACGACATTACCCCCTTAAGCAATGTGCAAATTTGACTTTTTTTCATCGCAAAAGTAGTATTTTCTTTGAGGCCACATTAATCTAAATGCAGCTCCGGCAGTCTGCTTTATGTGCATCAGATACAGCGGATAATGTAGTTTATTTCTAGCATTCAACTACGGCAGGCGCACAGTTTCTGTGTTCATACCCTAGGATGAGGTACATATGCCTGAGCGATGGCGCAAATTTTTAAAAATTCTCAACTTTGAGCGCTTATAACGCAAAAACGGTGCGTCCTAGACCCTTAATCGGCTAATTATGTTTTGTTCACCATTCATTTCTCTATCGAATGGTGGTTTCACGATCTCTCTACGATGCACGTAGCTCGAGTAATGTCCAAAAAACTAGAAGGTGTCAGAATGAGGCTGTCTAGGCAGTGATACTCTGGGGATTAAAGGGTTAATTAGAGAACGCTGACTTGCAAATCTTGAACCGATTTCAATCTAGTTGTACTTTTTTAGTAATACTAACTTCAAATTGCTCATTTTTGAGCTCGCAGACTGAAAAATTTGCAAGTCAGTTTTTTTATAACCCTATCATGCCCAAAGGATCATGGGAGATACTCCACGATGAACTATCATATCTAGGGCTATGCAACTTGACTAGTCTATTCTAGTGACAAGATCTTTTAGCTGTTTTTATGGGGAATTGTAGGTCTTCGCAATTTCGCATTTGGCCGGCAATTTTTAGTCCTACTGCCACACAGCGAAGCCTATGCTCATTTAAGGGGGTAATCGCGTTTTTAGGTGTTTTTTAAACTACCATAACTGCACTTAACCTCAACAAAAACTAGAGCGGTCTTTTTTACATTTTTTTACACCTTCTATCTTAAAAAAACTATATTTAAAAGCAGATTATCTTTTGCAATTTTACTGCTGCTATCATTTGAACACACCCCATCAGCGGTTTTTTTGACTAATTTTTGCGCCACAGTTATGAAACTCAAGATCAGCCAACAACTACTAAACTTTTTGCAGTAATGCACTGACATAATATCCCCACCCGTTTTTTTGATATAGTTGATAAGTCGTTTCTACGTTGAGAAAATGACATTTTCGTGCAAAAATCACGTAATTTGACCTTTCTCTAAAATTTTCAAAAGCCCATAACACCGACTCTACAATCTATTTTTAGAAAAGGAAAAAAACGGGTGGGGATATTTTCCTAAAGATAATGTGGTTAAAGTTTCGAAGCCGTAGTCCGTTTTTAGCTTGAGTTCTGTGGGCGCAAAAATTACACTGAAATGTCAAAAACCACGAAAACGACATTACCCCCTTAAGGTGGTAGTAACGAATGTGCAGTGATTTTTAAATTTTTGAAAAAATTTAGTTGATTCAAACTGTATTTTTTGAAAATAAAGTCTGTAAAAAATTGATTCATATACACAAAATGGCCAATGAAGTGAGCGGGATCATGTGAAAAATTTTTAGGAGCAAGCCAAGCCAACAAGCCAAACTACACAACAGGAGAATGGAAATTTAACAGTTTTGGCCACTTTTCTAAGCGCATGCGCAGCGCATAAACACAAAAATGAACATGAATAAACTTTTGCAAATTTTCTAGACCCAAAATTAAAATTTTTCAAATTGCTTATATTTTTGCGCAGATATAGAACACGAAAGTTGAGTGTGAATAGAAAGTTTTTACTTTGAAACCGTATATTTCATTTAATAATTGACAAATTATGAAATCGTGCATTTTGGGTCTAGATAATTCACTTTTGAATATTTGTGCAATTTTTTGTATGTTTTTGTTGTTAAAACTCTTCAAAAAGTGGCCAGATTTGAAAGTGCTCAAAAACGCCAAATTGGTCTAGTTTTAACACGTGCCATACAAATCATCTTCACAGTTGTACAATAAGACTTTGTTTAAATGTAGAAGAAAAGTAGCGCTTTCTAACGATATAAAAATTATGTTCTAAAGTTAATTCATTATTGAATACTAGCCTGTTGAAAAACACTGCACATTCGTTACTACCACCTTAAGCAATGTGCAAATTTGACTTTTTTTCATCGCAAAAGTAGTATTTTCTTTGAGGCCACATTACGAAATCTAAATGCAGCTCCGGCAGTCTGCTTTATGTGCATCAGATACAGCGGATAATGTAGTTTATTTCTAGCATTCAACTACGGCAGGCGCACAATTTCTGTGTTCATACCCTAGGATGAGGTACATATGCCTGAGCGATGGCGCAAATTTTTAAAAATTCTCAACTTTGAGCGCTTATAACGCAAAAACGGTGCGTCCTAGACCCTTAATCGGCTAATTATGTTTTGTTCACCATTCATTTCTCTATCGAATGGTGGTTTCACGATCTCTCTACGATGCACGTAGCTCGAGTAATGTCCAAAAAACTAGAAGGTGTCAGAATGAGGCTGTCTAGGCAGTGATACTCTGGGGATTAAAGGGTTAATTAGAGAACGCTGACTTGCAAATCTTGAACCGATTTCAATCTAGTTGTACTTTTTTAGTAATACTAACTTCAAATTGCTCATTTTTGAGCTTGCAGACTGAAAAATTTGCAAGTCAGTTTTTTTATAACCCTATCATGCCCAAAGGATCATGGGAGATACTCCACGATGAACTATCATATCTAGGGCTATGCAACTTGACTAGTCTATTCTAGTGACAAGATCTTTTAGCTGTTTTTATGGGGAATTGTAGGTCTTCGCATTTGGCCGGCAATTTTTAGTCCTACTGCCACACAGCGAAGCCTATGCTCATTTAAGCAATGTGCAAATTTGACTTTTTTTCATCGCAAAAGTAGTATTTTCTTTGAGGCCACATTACGAAATCTAAATGCAGCTCGGGCAGTCTGCTTTATGTGCATCAGATACAGCGGATAATGTAGTTTATTTCTAGCATTCAACTACGGCAGGCGCACAGTTTCTGTGTTCATACCCTAGGATGAGGTACATATGCCTGAGCGATGGCGCAAATTTTTAAAAATTCTCAACTTTGAGCGCTTATAACGCAAAAACGGTGCGTCCTAGACCCTTAATCGGCTAATTATGTTTTGTTCACCATTCATTTCTCTATCGAATGGTGGTTTCACGATCTCTCTACGACGCACGTAGCTCGAGTAATGTCCAAAAAACTAGAAGGTGTCAGAATGAGGCTGTCTAGGCAGTGATACTCTGGGCATTAAAGGGTTAAATTTGCACATTGCTTATGGAAGCATAGGTTTTGTTGTGTGGCAGAAGATTCAAAATTTGGCCACTAAATATAAAGATCTAAGCTTTCTGAAAAAACAATTTGCAGTTCAGCTGAGTAGAATGAACAAATCAAGTTTTATGGCCCCCGATTGGGTATTCATCACGTAATGTGCCAAATGGCAGCTCTGGGAATTAAAGGGTTATAAGAAAAACTGAATCCAAAAATTGTTGATCCGCGAGCTCAAAACTGAGCGATTTCAAGCTAATAGTACCAAATAATTGCAACCAGACAAAAAATATTGCAATATTTGCGATTCAACATTTCCTCCTTAACCCTTTAATGCCCAGAGCATCTCGCGCTAGGCAGCCTGATTCTGACACCTTCTAGTTTTTTGATCATTGCTCGAGTTACGTGCATTGTAGAGAGATCGCAAAACCACCATTCGATAGAGAAATGAATGGTGCACAAAACATAGTGAGTCGATTAATTGTCTAAGACGCACCGTTTTTGCGTTATAAGCGCTCAAAGTTGAGAATTTGTGAAAAAATTGCGCCATCGCTCAGGCATAATATGTACCTCCCCCTAGAGTAATAACACAAAAGTCGTGCGCTTGCCATAGTTTAAGGCTAGCAATAGAGTACAACATTTGTTGTATCTGATGCATACAAAGTTGACTGCTGGCGGCGCAACCCAAAATCTTGATGAGGTCACGAAGAAAATACTACTTTTGCGATGAAAAAAAGTTAAATTTGCACATTGCTTATGGAAGCATAGGTTTTGTTGTGTGGCAGAAGATTCAAAATTTGGCCACTAAATATAAAGATCTAAGCTTTCTGAAAAAACAATTTGCAGTTCAGCTGAGTAGAATGAACAAATCAAGTTTTATGGCCCCCGATTGGGTATTCATCACGTAATGTGCCAAATGGCAGCTCTGGGAATTAAAGGGTTAAGACTAATGTGTCAGAACACCCTTTGGAATTCGTATGTACCTAATACGTGTAGAATTTTTTTTACGATGTTCTAAAAATACTAATCGGTATGCATAAAGATTAAAAAACGTCAGTCTTAGGTTAGTCTTGGTTTTCCATTGAAAATTAAGACATGCCCTTCAGCTAGTCTAAGGCTAGTCTAAGCCTTATTTCAGCACTTATTATAATTTTTTTGAAAAGTTAATGCCTGATGAGGGTTGTCAACGATCATGTGTATATTCTCAAGCTTTTTTAAGCAATTTTAACAAGGTTTTTGTGAAATGAGATAACCACGAAAAATTGCAAATTTAAGCTATAGGTAGCAATACTTATGGTTTAGGATGTGTTAGCTTGCGTCTTACTACTCAATATTGTGAAAAAATTTTCAAAAATTTTTGTTCCAACTTATCATTGGTATACTGAAAAATGTTTTTTACATAGCTTGAAAGTATTGGAGTACAGCCAACAGTTTGAAACAAGTTTTTATAACTGTAAAAACTATTAGAAACAATATTTCAGTGTAATTTTCAAGACTCAACTATGACTACCTTTCAGAATATCGTTTAACGTTAGTCTCCGGAGACTAGGTCTAGACTTAGTCTTGACTCTTGAGTTCGTCTTACATCTTTAGCGTGTGCAAAAATCACCTGATACATATGTAGGCAGGAAATTTCAACTTTAAACTAAATTTGCCTTGCGCTCAGCCTTGGCCGGAGAATTAGACTTAGAAACTTTTCTGTTAACAAGCACCAAACCGGCTGTACTAAAACAACTGTAACTTCCTTAATAGTAAATTTTTTGGCGAGAGTTTGCTCTTTTTGAAATCTACACACCTAGACGAAGCGTTTCCAGGTATTGCTGAGCTTCTAGCACGTCTGTGGGCTGAGAACTCGAAGGTTAAAGTTCGGACAAAATTTCAATTTTGACTGTCAAGTTTCTACAGCCGTATATTCTTCAGACAGTAAAATTAAGAACACAATCTGCTCAGATTTAAGTTAATCTGATTTGTAAAGTTCACCGATACGCCTTGTCGTATCAGTTTCGCATTAAAGTTTCAGTTTGTTTGTTACACCTTCAAGCTGCTGTATTGCTGTTTTATTTCTTACTTCTTAGGTAATTCTTATAAAAGTATACGACTTAATCTTAGACTCGATCAAAAAAAGTTCAGAACATTCAAATTACCTAATAAATGCAAATTTTCTCCCTTAATTAACTGTATATTTATTAAGCTCGGTTTATACTTGTACGTGTCCTTGTCAATTTCCACCGGCGCAATTTGTAAATTTACACTGTGACACTGGATCAAACGGTAAAGTTTTCAGCCATAAGTCTGTTTCTCCGTTTTGCAAGTTTTACAATTGTAACAATTGTAAGCACTGAACCTAGTGATTTGTTGGTACAGTCATAAGGTTTGCAGAACTTATGTTAGTTACAGGCCCTTGAACGAGTGACGGTGCCAAACAGGGGTCAGTCAAACCAAGAGTACATACTGACGTCAGCCAGAGCCTGTTTTGGGTCATCACATGACTCATCGCAGTGTTTTTGTATGATTACTAGGAGGACAATAAAAAAATTTAATTTTAGATGTCAGAAAAAAAAGATTCCCCGACAGAAATTGACACGAAAGATGCTGGACAAGCTGAAGTTCCACACAATAAGTATGACCCGTTCAAAATGCTTGCTGTGCTCAAAGACTTCAGGTGGTCAAAATTCTTAATAAATTTTTAATGAATAAAATAAAACTTTGATTTTGTTTTTGCAAGCTTGCCAATAACTTTCTAACTTTACTGCGGTGTCTGTGGCGTTAGCTTGCTATCTATGAATCTTGAAAGTATATTTTTTGGATTTTCTATTTTCTGTCCTGTGAACGAGCGAGCATATGTTAAAATAGGACAGGCATACATGTAACGGGGTCAAATTTTTTTTGGGGGGGATCTTCGCCTGATCGTCCAAAAATACCCTAAATTTTGCGAAATTTTGTAATTTCCTAAAATGTGCCATTTTTTCTAAATTTTGCCCGAATTTTGGGATCAAGTGCAGTTGGGGGTGGGGGGGGGAAATAGTGGACCTATTTTTTGGAGTAGAGCACTTTGAGGGAAGCATTTTTTGTAATAGAACCCTTATACACAAATTTGGATTTTCTGAGCTATGACCCCTTAAAAATTGCATTTTCAGTGTTTTTGGAAGTGAACGTACGTAACGTACATAGGCCAAAGTTCGAAGACAAAAATGGCTATAATATTTGTTTATGGATAGTTTTGAGTGCGTTATGATGTTTTTAGGCATTGTCTAGGTTTAGTTGGCAGAGTTCTCTAGGTTAAGCTGGCAGGATTTTTTCTAAAAATTTCGATTTTTTATTGCCTATTAGGCGGCGACCCTCTAAGGGGGGGCTGCAGCAGGGTTGGCAAGTCTCGGGTTTGCAACCGAGACCGAGACCGAGACCGAGACCGAGACCAGGCAACCGAGACCACCCAAACGAGACCTACGAGACCGAGACCAGCCCTCGGGGGACCTTTTTTCAAGTTTCAATTTAAAAAATTTGAGATTCTTTGAAATGTAAAAAATTTGTGATTAAGTTACAAAAAAGTGACCATTAGGTTGTATGAGTGCATGACTTGCGACGTTGCGAGAAACGTAACATTGTAAACGACCGGATGCATGAGAGTAAGTGATTGACAGCCGGACCCGAAGAATAGGACTATTTTTCTATTATTTATTCTGTCAACTTTTTGTATTTTTTAATAAGTTTCGCACACTTCCTCGCATACCATAGGGTGTTTTATAGTGCCTTGCACACATTGGCATTTTGGCAGTCTGACTCAGGTGCCAGCTTAGAATCGTCCGTGCTGGAGCAGTGGTGCTACTGTCAAAAGTTCTGATGCGAGCACCATCACGTACCAGAAAAGTTTCTCCCGCTGACACAGTTATGTGGGGGACAGGTTTGATGCCCCAACCACGCCATAGCCCAAAAAGCTTTTGGTTGTGCCTAGGTTTTTTTCATATACTTAACGTTTTTACATGCGTTGAGAGGTTGGGGCTCAAGAAATTCAATTAAGCTGCCACCCAATTCGCGCTTCGTAAAGTAGCAGCAGCCAGCAAATTTTTAATTACAAATCAGCTACGAAGTTAGCACTATTTGGTAAATGATGGTCAGTATTTTTACTGTTTAACATATGCTTGAGAGGTTCCACATACAAATGCAACATCGCTAAGTCAGACAAACCTTCTACCTCAAACTTTAACTAATAGCTTGATGTACAAAGTTTAAACTTGAAGTCAGTTTGACGAATGCCGGTGAACTGACATGTCTGCAGCAGACAGTTGTGACCATTTCATGCTTGGAATTCTATTTGGTTGGAAACTTACATATTGTAAAAAAATCTTCGTGATTTTAAAAAATTTTGAAAACTTCAAGTCTCATCTGAAATACCGAGACCACCCTATGGCAGGTCTCGGTTTTGGGCTGTATGAATACACCCGAATGCCCTTTGGCCTGAAAAATGCTCCAAGCACATTCCAACGTGCCATGGAATTGCTGTTTGTAGGACTATGTGGGAAGCCTGTTTCATTTACATCGATGACATACTAGTGACAGTCTAAATATTTCCCGAGCATCTCGAAAATTTGCGTAAAGTTTTCGAACGGCTGAGACTTGGCAATTTGAAATTGAAATTGCGTAAGTGTCAGTTTGGTAGACGTTCTCTACCATTTCTTGGACATGTGATTTCTGAGGCAGGTGTAGCCCCAGACCCGACAAAACTTGAAGTAGTCAAGACTTTCCCAGTACACCAAAAAGCAAAAGATGTCCGCTCCTTTCTAGGACTTGCGTCGTATTACCGTCGCTTTGTTGAAAACTTTGCTAGTGTAGCGAAGCCGCTTCACAAATTGACTGAAAAGGATGTGAATTTCCAATGGAATGAAGAAGCCCAACGTGCTTTTGAAATTTTGAAAAAGGACCTAATCACAGCACCAATACTGACCTTTCCAAACTTTTCAGAACCATTCACTCTGGCTACCGATGCCTCAAGTTTTGGTATCGGTGCAGTTCTAGGTCAGCAAATAAATAAAGCTGAGGTTGTATACGCATCTCGCGTTTTGACCAAAGCAGAGGTCAAATATTCTACAATTGAACGGGAAGCACTCGCCATTGTCTGGTCAACGAAACATTGGCGAGCGTACCTCTATGGAAGGTCATTTATAATTTACACCGACCATGCCCCCCTCAAATGGTTGATGACTATGAACATACATGTATGAGGGGGGGACCCCCCCCAAAATCGAGGACCCGGGGGGGAGGGTCCCCAAAATGTGGGCAAAATTTAGAAAAAATGGCGCTTTTTGGCGAAAATTTAAAAAAATTTTGCAGAATTTCGGGTATTTTTGGTCGATCTGGGGGGGAGGGTCCCCAAAATTTGGCCGGAGAGGCCCCCCCAACATTTTGACCCCGTTACATGTATGACTATGAAAGATAGCTCCAGCCGCCTGGCTCGCTGGGCGCTATCGCTCATGGAATACACATTTGAGGTGAGGTACAGGCCAGGAAAGGCAAACAAACACGCAGACGCTTTAAGCAGATTGGCCAGTGTTGACCAAGAGAAAAAGGCAATGGCAACAATCACACAGTCGCCATTGCAACCTAGTCTGGTTGACCGCGTAAAAGCAGAACAGCCTAATGACCCTGAGCTCAAAAAGATGCTAGACTACTTGAAGGAAGGTGCACTCCCACCCGATAACAAGGTGACACTGAAACTCTTGGCGCATTCAAGCCAATTTTTTGAGGAAGGAGGACTATTGTACCATATCTGGCATGACTACGAAGGGAAAAGACGCAATCAAACTATAATACAGATAGTCGTCCCCAAAGACCTAAGACCTGAGGTCATGAAATTATACCATGATGATCTCATGGCAGGTCATTTTGGAGTTG